>JAGFNQ010003752.1:105046-142843 GCA_024364735.1 Boesenbergia rotunda
TGTAAGACTTCATATGGGAATCTACATGTAGATATGTCAATGAAGATCTTACTGCGGCTTAAGTGCGATGTTCCTTAGACTTGCGGTGTTCAAGTCATCTTGGTCATGGAGACTTATACTTTGACATCTTAAGCAAGCATCTCCAAGGAGGTGTGGACCCAGGATGATCGGGTATAAGCCGAAGTGCCCGAAGATGTTTGAACAGTCTACAAAGGATTCACCACTCCTTGCGAGGAGATGTATACTCAGGCCTATCGTCGGATTGTTACTCAAAGCCTCTGGCCAGAGCATATCATGTTAAGAGTGCGAGTCTCTTAAATACATGAGAGTAATTAGAAATCCAAAGGACGAGAAAGATACTACTTGGGCTAGGTGTGACGTAATCAGCCTAGTGGGGACTGACACCATTGACCGTGTCCTGAACCAAGTGGGTATAAGGTGGTGAAGGGAATGGGGCACGATTCATTAGAGCTGCTGAAGGGTTTCAGAATAATTTCTTCTGAGGTCAAACCGTTGATCTTTCGATTAATTGGAGATCATGATGTACTACTAGGTGCCACTCATGATCGTTCTATAATTAATGGGTTAATTATAGACGGCCAACATAAATCGAAAGCCTATTTAGTCACACGCACTACGAGTAATCCGAGGGATTTAAAACGAGTTGAAAATTGGATTTTCCGATCAAGAGAAATAAGTCGAATCTGAGTTAATCAGAGGCGCAATGGAAGCTAAAAAGGGCTAAGTCTTTTGAAGGCTTTTTGGGCGAATTAAATGAGTTTAATTCGCGGCGGTTCGGGTTGGTTTGGCCGGCTAAAGAGGGTGTCAAAACCCCCTTTGGTGGCCGACCACAACAAGAGGAGAAAACCAATTAATTTTGGTTTAATTAATAAAATAAATCTAGTGCGATTTATTTTATAAATTATGGATAAATAAATTTGTATAGAGAAATTTATATAAATAAAATTTATAGAAATTTATTCTTTTATGGAAGATTAAAATAATCCATGAATTGGTTTATTTTAATCTTATAAAATCAATTATGAATTGATTTTTTCATAATAAGAAAGTTTATAAATTTCTTATAAAAATTTATTCCATAATTTAAAAAGAAGAAGAATTAGTTTTATTATAAATTGGTTTATAATAAAGACTCGGTTTAAACGGAATAATTAATAAGAAAATTTATAAGATAAATTTCTTATAACTAATTCCGTTAATTCCGTTAATTCGGTTTAGAGGGAGACTTAGCAAAGGAGTTGCTACTATATAAAGGAACCAAAGGCTAGCCCTTATTCCTAACTAATTGAGTAATTAAGAGATTAATTATTCTCTCCCTCTCTCTCTTAATCTCTTCTCTCTTCTCTTCTTCCCTCTCTTGCCTAGGGCCGGCGCCCACCCTAGAGGATTAGGGCCGGCGCACAAAGGATTGGAGGAGGCCGTGAGCTTCAAGAAGAAGAAGGAGAACCCGAATACGAAGAAGAAGAAGCGGATAGCGACTCCTCTCTTCTCGGAATTCGATTCCGTTACTTCGTTGGTTAGTTTCCTATCTTTCCTCTCTTGTTCATTTAGTTGTGCCTTCCGAGAATCTAGTAGTTCTCGTCGGCACAAAACTCGTGACTTTGTGAAGTCATCCCGAAGAGAACTCGGCGTGGACGCGAATAGAGGCGGAGCTTCCAAGGGACGCTACGGTTGGATCTCGTCCCTTACTTCGAATTACGAGAGGTACTTGGTAAATTTGTTTACTTTTCTGCAAAGTTTTATTTTATGATTATGTCAACACAATGTAAGGTTGCATGCTAGATACGAAGTTAAAATAATTTAGGAAATTATTTTATGCAAACTCTTCCGCTGCACGTAAAAATTTTGAATTTTACGAACTCGTATCCTTGTCGACATGCACCCGGTCCCAACAGAGGCCTCAGCATCTTGAGCATTAACCTGACCCTTTCCTTTTCAGTGCTAACTAACTCCGGGCACAAGCGAGCTAGTCGATTAAACTTCTTCACGGCTTCATCTACAGACAATTCTCCTTGACGGAACTCCATGAATTCATCGTAGTGTTTGTTCGTTAACTTCATATGAAAGTACTCCTCCAAGAACTCTGCTTCGAAGTCGGCCCAGGTCATCTGACTCACATTTCTCTTAGCCTTCACTCTTTCCCACCACATCCTGGCGTCTCCAGTAAGGCAGAAGGATGTGCACTTTATCTTCTCCACCTCAGGCCAGTCCAGTAACTCCATTATACTTTCCACCGTTTTGAACCATGCCTGAGCATCCCATGGTTCACTTGTGCCAGAAAAATTCTCGGGCTTCAGTCTCTGCCATTGGATCAGGTATGCCTCTTGCCTTACTTCCCTTACCAGAGGTACTGGGGGAACCTCTGTCGCCACTGGTGCCACTACTTGCACCACTGGCGCCACTGGAGGGGTAGCAGGGGTGGCCTGCTGTTTAGCCATCAAGGTGGCAATGACTTGCTGCTGTTCAGCAAGTTGCCTCTAAAGCTGGGCCACCACTCCTTGAAGGTCTGATGGTGGTACTGACTCCATTGACTCCTGTTCTCTAGGAGCTTGCTCCTCATTGCGGACAGTTCTGGGACGTCCTCTTGCCATTCTCTTACTCTATAGTGTAAAGAAAATAAAAGCTCATTATCTCTTACCAACTTACTTCATCATCTTCATGCACATATTAGCATATAATAATACTAACATACTTCCTTATCATCATACACTTACTGATACTAGCAGTCAATAATGAAAAGCATGCAAAACCATAACATATGAACTTCTTACTTGGCAGGCGGCAGGATTGATGTTTGATGTCCTTGTGGCGGAAGGGTGGAAACCTTTTGCTCCGATACCACTCTGTGACGACCCCACTTCTCTACCACTAAAGCGGACGTCACTCTTACTTTACCTTAACTTTACCTTATTCTTAGCCTTAGGTTACAACTACTTGACTTCCCTTAACTTGCTCTGAATTCTTTTTTCTTTTTTTAAAAAAAACTTTCATTTTATTTGCTTTGCAAGGATTTGACGCCTAGACCTCTTAGTTGTAAAACTGAAGCACTAACCATCTGCCCTACAACACTTTTTTTTCAATAGTACCAGTCGACTGCTAGATAGCCAGTCGACTGGTGTCAGCCACAGAAACTTTCTATGCCCGGCACCAGTCGACTGGCCTCTTGGCAGTCGACTGGTGCATCGAACAGAAACTTTTTGTTCGATAGGGCAGTCGACTGGTTCTGAACCAGTCGACTGGCACACCTGAAACCTGCATTTACAGACCTGGGAACTCCTTTCAAGGGTCCATAATCCATACACTTCCAAAGCATATAAAGAAATAACTCCAAATCTATACTCTATACTAGTTTTATGAACATCATAGCAACTCAAAACGAATCCAATAACTTGAAATTAGGATTTCTACGAAATTTAACAAACTTATCAAAATACATGCAATCTCTACTAACTTTGTACCCAACTTTGACTCCATGTAAAGTTTAAATAAGGTGATCACATCCTACCAATCCAAAACATCAACCATGAGTTTCTATAAATCAAAATGCCTCTAAGACTTATCCCAAAGATCTCTTCCACGGTTCCGCCGCCACTGAACATCAATGCAAGTCTCGTTCGCCTCCATAGCTTATGCTTTTTCTTTACCTTTATCTGCAATAGAAGGAAATGCAACTAATAAACGAATTGCTTAGTAAGTAAATCCTAACTCACAAATCCATGTTATCGATAATAAACATGCTCATTTCAAAGAATACTTGATTCAAAATACATGCACTTGGAAATATTTGCACATGGAAACTTTCATACACTTATCATGCTCAATCATGCTTGAAAACATTTACTTGCATCAAAACACTTGCAAACTTAACATGCTCATGCTTTCTTTTGAGACTTGATACTTATACATTTCCATACTTTAAAACATTAACTTCTTTGCTCTTGCTCTTTAACATGCTTGTAACATAACCATGTTAACATACATAACAAAAACATGCACTTAAGAAAATTGAATCACTTACATATACTCATATACTTCAAAATAATAATCAACTTTCTCAGGCCTTGACACTGTACCATGGTATCAATGTACCAATGCGCGCATCCCTAATAGGTTTCGGGGTAGCTAGCCACCGCACCCTATTAGAGCTTCCTTCTAACTTTCTGTGGGCCTCTCATTTGCCCGGTACATGTCACTTTACAAAAGTAAAATACTTTCTTACTCAATATGCTTATACTTATCAAGCTATCTTTCTTTTTGCATAAATTTTGCACTACAAACTTTACCTTTCTTACTTGGAACTTTCATCGAGCACCTTGCGTGCCCTTAACCCAAAACTCATCTTTGGGATTTTTCAAGAACTTGGTCTTATCATACTTAGATCACACATACAAACCTACTCAAATTCAAGTTCTATGATAAGAACATATATTCTTTAGAAACTTAAATCACACAATAAGACAATATTCTCAAAGTATGCACTTAGATCACAAAATTACGATTCTACAACGAGAATCTACATACGAAACTACTTCTATTGCAGGTGAGTGATTTACTTACCCTTTTTTTTTGAAGAAAACTCACTAAGTATTTCGAAAAAAACCTAGCGTAGAACTCCTCTTCTCTTCCTTGCGAGGAAACTCCACTCCTTGGCCTTAGGGAAGAAGCCCTAGGTTCTCCACTCAAGAGGAAGAAAAAGGAGGAAGAAAACCCTTGTTTTCGCAGCCCCCAAACCCCCTGTTCGTGCAGCCTCCAAAAACCTAATAGGGTCTTAACACAACTTAAGCGGAAGTTTAAATACCTCTTCATAAAAAAGCCTAACTTACCTATAACATTAATTGGCTTCATCCCTTTCTGTGCTTGATATCCCCGCCCTTCTGGTTATCCAGACGCCCTTAAGGGCTTGCTTTGCCTTGTGGTCGCGGGATCAAACCTCCGCTCGATCCCTTTTTTTCTTTTTATTTTAATTCGAAAAAATGCTAGAAAATTCAGAAAAATTCCTAATAATTCACGAAAATTATTGGGTGTTACAGCTCCCCGGACCTGACTCTACCAAGCGGCCAAGTCCTTACAGACGGGCAACGTCTCGCAGATCCTTGGGCGTAAGCACCAGTCGGATACGTGGCGACTCATGCTCTCCAAGTGCTAGCCGACTCGAAGAGCTTACAGTTTGAAGTTATAACATTCGAGTGTTCCAGGCGGACACCCGTAAAATCCAGTAGCCCGAGTATATCCCCGCCCGAGTGGCAGATACTTAGAAGTTTTCGGGCGCTCCATCATGTGGTTCAAGTGGCTCGCAGAAACCGAGTCAAGCGTACGACCTCTCACCCGAGTGACTCTAGCTCGCAATCATTAACATTTGCAAGTAAGAGCAGGCACGAAAAGTTTGAGCAAAAAGGAAATATTGCATTCAAAAGGCCAAAGTGTTACAAAATCAGAGGCCAACCGCCTCTACACGCAAGGAAAGGATAAAGCCAGGGGCCCGACCCTCACTTGAAAGGTTAGCTGGTTATGTCGGGCAAATCCTTGGACATATCTTGCAATTGGTCAGCCGTGGGGGGCATGTCGGAGGATAGGTACCCACCTTGCTTAAGTTGCCAGATCGTGCTGATCGCCTGGTGCATCAGCATGACTCGGAGACGCTCCGAGATCTGATCAGAATGGGCCTTGGAGATGATACACTTGAGCCTATAGGCTTCCAACCTATCAGCTTCAGTCTCCTTATAGGAGCGAAGCTCCTCCAGCTCTGCCCGAGCTGCATCCCAGGTCGCTTGATGCTCTCGCAGCTCTCTCAACTCCGCCTGAGCTGCATCCCAGGACGCTTGGCGTTCGCGCTGTTGGGTTGTCCCGGCACCAAAACATAAAAATGCAGTGGAAACAAGAACCCTTGAGCGATCCATGCGAAAGAAAACTCGTACGAAGTTATCTATCTAATAGATTTATCTACTGTTTATACCTTTGAAACGTGCCCTTCGTTTATCCCGCTCGTCCAAGATGCACCAGATCTCTTGCACGTTCAAGCGTCCGTGCCTCTATTCGTATCCACACGGACACAATCGCTCAACTTTGGGAGAGCTACCTTAGTTGTGCTAGCAACTTAAGGTAGCTCGCAGAACACCAAGAACCTTACAATAAGGTTTCGGCCAAAAAGGGAGGAGAGGAAGAAGAGAGGAAGGGAAGGGGAAAAGCTAAGGCAAGAAGACCTCATCCAAAGTCACAAGACCCTCTTTTATAATCATCCCATGAATATGAAGAGGTTTGTATCTCTTTGGCTTCCTTCATTAATACCAATAAAGAGCACATCTTTTCATGTGGCTCTTCATCTTTTCCCATGCAAGAAATGAATCTTTTCATCCAATGAAGAGAGACTTTTCTCTTTCCTTCATGCAACTCTGACCGGGCCTCTCAGGCTTCCGACTCGGTC
Source organism: Boesenbergia rotunda (assembly GCA_024364735.1). NCBI lineage: Eukaryota > Viridiplantae > Streptophyta > Magnoliopsida > Zingiberales > Zingiberaceae > Boesenbergia > Boesenbergia rotunda. Next base: position 111,489 of record JAGFNQ010003752.1, read on the forward strand.
TCCCGACCAAGTCTCCCGAGTGGCGAGCTCTCGACCCAGTCTGCTGAGCTTCGACCCAGTATGTCGAGGGCCGACCTAGTCTGTCGAGTTCCGACTCGGTCTGCCGAGCTCCGACTCGGTCTTTCGAGCCCCGACTCGGTCTGTCGATCCCCGACTCGGTCTGCTGAGCTTCGACTCGGTCATCCGAGCTCCGACTCGGTTCGCCGAGCTCCGACTCGGTCCGCCGAGCTCCGACTCGGTCCGCCGAGCTCCGACTCGGTCCGCCGAGCTCCGACTCGGTCCGTCGAGCTCCGACTCGGTCCGCCGAGCTCCGACTCGGTCTGCAGAGCTCCGACTCGGTCTGCCGAGCTCCGACTCGGACTCTCGAGTTCCCAACTCGACCCCCCCGAACTGACCTCTCGAGTTCCCAACTCGGGCTCAGATCTCCAATCAGATTTTCCGAAGCATTGTGTCCTTTGTGTGTGACCCAATAGGTTCTCGTGACATTGGCAATACGCCTAAATACTTTAGACATATAAGCAATGAGCGACATCTAGCAATGCATCTATGCTACCCAAGTAACAAGAGAAGTCGAGATCCGACTAAACCTCCGTGACTATGATAATGTATGACCTTGTCCTTCTATCCTTGATATCTAGATTGACCAATGAGGCATAGACCGTGTCATCCTCAGTCAATCTTGTGTTTCTTGATCCCCGAGTAAACTAACTCAAACAAATGAGCTCAATATCTCATATTGACTCATTCGAGAATGACCATGCATTTTAGTAGTCCTACTCGATCAAGGGGCCCACAGATATCACTCCCGTTATATGGGAGGGATAGATCCCATCTACATCACTCACATCCCTCCGCATAATTCATTACATACCCAGTGATCGCCTTTATAGTCCACCCTGTTACGGGTGACGTTTGACGATACCAAAGTACATAACTCTTAATGTAGGGAACCGTAGTGACTTCAGGTCTAAGGACTATTCATACAAATAGTCACATGAGAAAGTTTATGACACTCATATGACAATCTATGAAACTTTCTCATGGTGGGTCAATTCAGTACACATTCTTCAATGTATACCCATGTGTCAACTTGATATCACATATCCATGACTTGTGAGCTCAAGTCATCAGTTGACCCACATGCTAGTTTCCATGCATTAATATTGTCCTTGAATATTAATGCTCGACTAGGAATAGTTTAGTGTAGTGTTCTCTACATCATCTCACTATCAATTCAACCAATCGATATGATGTAGATAAGAACCTACTACACAAGGATATTATTATACATAGTTATTTGGCACAAATACAAAGTAAGTATAATAATCAAACATGCCTTTACTAATGATAGAATATGATACAAAATGTCCCTAGTCAATCATCACATAATTGTCTCTTGGGCTCCCACTAATAATCTCCCATTAGTACTAGTGTCAATCACTGCAGTATCTAATACCCAGTGACCTGGTATGACCATCATGCTTCTTTTTTTTTTTTATAAAAAGTGGAATTTTATTTCAAGAAATGGAGAAAAACCATATTAGAAGGGGGTCAAGCCTAACCTTCTAATGTGGAATTACATGAGCAAAGCAAAATGAATTTACTTAAGGAATTCAAAGGAAAATTTGGCTAAAGAAAAGAAATTGTATAATTCATCATCAGGAGCCGAAAACCTCTTGGGATTTTCTAAAATTTTGATGCTGGCTTCATAGGAATTTGGAGCGCTTGCAGAACATCCGCCTTTTGAAGCCTGTCCCCATCGTGCCAAAGTAAGCTTATAAAACAGCTTCCAATCAAATAGAGCAAACACCTCCATCTATATTTTTGACAAAGTCGCCAAGTCTGAAAACAACAGGCTATATGTGCCAAAAGAAATCAATTCAGGACTTGGAAAATAACTAATCAGAACCCCTTTAGACCCGTAGAATCTCCTGCTAGTAGCCAGATTTCCCTGTATATTCAGCATCTCCTAATGGACTATGGCATTAGCTTGCAATCAGGATAGCTAACAGAATCATCATCAAGACCTTAGCAAAGCTTGATTTCCATATAGATTTCAAAAGTTGAGCAGCATAATATTCAGCAGATCACATTTCCAAGTGTCTTGCACCCGGAATGTGCCAGCTTTAATAACAAGCCATTATCATATATGACCGGAAATCTCCACCTATTGGTGAAAGACTGGTCAGCAAGCAGTTACAATCATATGATGAATTTACGAGTCAATCTGATGTGTGGCAACCCCAAATTGTCAGTCTTACAGATACCATATAAGGTCTTGTCTTCCTTCCAATCCATTAATACTTTTTCACCTTTAAAACCAAAAGCTTGATTAGCAAGATGATCAGCCGCCCTGTTTGATTCTCTAAAAATGTGTGAACACCACACTTTGTACTTTCTGATCATACTTTTTATTTTTAGAACTATCTGTCGGAATTCCCATCCTATCTTTGGGGATTTGATAATCTTCAAGGCAACTAGTGAATCAGATTCAAGCCAAACTGGCCATAAATTATGGGACTCACATATTTCTAAACCAGAACAGATTGCCATCAATTCAGCCATTAAGTTGTTGCCAGGTCCTAAAAAACCATATTTAGCCACTAAAAGATCACCTTTATAATCTCTAACAATTGCTCCATACGAGGCTTCCCCTGGGTTCCCTTTAGAGCATCCGTCCGTGTTCAGTTTAAAAATTCCCCTGCTTGGCTTCTTCCAGTAAACTACTGAGATTGTATTCCGTATCTGAATATTGAATTCTATTCCCCAATCCTTGGCAACCGACATATAACCCTCCCAATGCTTGTAGTTTATGATTCCTGCAATCATCCCCATATGTATATAGTGTATTATATCCTTACAGATCTTTTTCCCCTCCATTCTGATTTCCCGGTGCTTAGAGTCATTCCTAGCACTCCACAATTGCCATAGTATTAGGTGAGGTAATGCTTCTTTGATATGTCCACCTTTCCGCCAGTTTTGGCCAGTTTTCCAGACCTCCCATGGCCGAAATCTGCTCAAAGAGAAAACATGAGTGAAATAAGACCACACCTCCTTGGCAATAGGTCCCGAAAAAAATAAGTGATCCCAGGATTCTGATGAGCTACAACATTGACATCTGGAAACTAATTGGATTCCTCTTCGTTTAAGAATACTATCCACAGGGAGCCTTTTTTTCTGAAAGCGCCAAGCAAAGATTGAAATATTTACTGTAAGAATACCACTCCATATTGCAGAGTTAATGGGCTCTATAAGCTGAACTTGTCGTAATCTGTTCCATGCAGATTTTAAGGAGAATGAGCCGTCCATCGATAATTTCCAAGCTATCTGATCAGAATCCTCCTGCTGAATAGTAAATCCATTTATTTCTGCTGTTATATTTTTTGGTAAAACGGAAATCAGTTGGTTCCACATCCACTTCTCATTATCTATGAACTCTGATATTACTGAATCAGGCTTTCCTGTTATCGGTATGAACTGATATAAAGGGCCACTATTCAACCAATTGTCATACCATAGATTAATTTTTCCTTCACCCAAGATCCATCCCACGTTTGATTCTGCCAATTCACGAATTTTGATCATCCTTTTCCAGCAATTTGACGCACTGCTTTTGGCCGTAACAATTACTGGATGTATCTTTTTGCAGTACTTCCTCTTCAAGTATTCTGCCCATGGAGTTGATTGCTCCCTAAATCTGAACCATAACTTGACTGTCATTGCTGTGCTAGTATCAGCCAGACTCCTTAATCCTAAACCTCCTTCCAATTTCGGTTGACAAACTGCCTTCCAAGCTATCCAGTGCGTTTTTTTATTTGAATCCGAAGAGGCCCAAAGGAAGTTTGCGAAGATCATCTCCAGTTTATGTAATATTGACACTGGTGGAAGAGTTACTTGTAACAAATACGATGGTATAGAGCATAGCACGCTTTGGACCAATATGAGCCTACCACCATACGAAAGTTTTGATAAGTTCCATCCAAGCAGCTTTTTCCTTATTTTATCTACCAATGGATGATAATAGGTTGACTTTGGTTTTCCACTATGAATGGGAGTTCCCAAGTAAATTATTGGCCAGACTCCTTCAATAAATCCTATAACCCCAGAAATTGAGTTTCTTCGCCTAAGAGAGATGTTTTTAGATGGGTAAACCAAGCTCTTCCCTGCGTTTATAGCTTGGCCCGATTGTGTCTCATAAGAATTAAGAAAAGTTTTAATCCTTTTAACACAATCTAAAGAGCCATTCATAAATATCATTATGTCATCCGCAAAAGCTAAGTGAGAAATTCTCATGTCACAGCCCGTGGCAAACCATAGTTTAGGATTATTAGTGAAGAGCTTATCCAATCCTCTAGATAGAAGTTCCGCAGCTATAATGAATAGGAAGGGAGAGATAGGGTCACCTTGCCTGAGCCCCCTTTTTGATTGAAAAAAGCCTGAAAGCTGACCATTAACTCGCACCGAAAACCAACAGTGAGTAACACATCCCTTAATGAGATTGATAAATGATGTTGAGAAGCCAAAGGCTAGCATTATTCGAAAAAGCAGGCTCCACTGGATACGGTCAAAAGCTTTTGCCATGTCTAATTTCAGAATCAAATTTCCTCCCCTCACGTGGTGGTTAATTTTGTGATTTAATTCCTGGGCTAGAAGAATATTATCTGATATAAGCCTTCCTTCCACAAAACCACTCTGAACTGGTGAAATTATCTTATTAAGAACTGTTTTCAGTCTATTTGCCAAACACTTTGAGATGATTTTATAGGAAACATTACAAAGGCTGATAGGTCTAAAATTTTGCCAATTTTGAGCATTTTCCACTTTTGGAATCAATACAATTGTCGTGGCATTCATCCCTTTTGGTAATGGCTCTCCTTTGAAATAATCTGTCACTGCTTGACATACATCTTCCTTAACAATATCCCAACATGAAGTATAAACAAAAGAAGAAAATCCATCTGGACCAGCTGCACTGTCTTGGTCCATTTCTTCAATAACTTGTTTAATTTCCTCCATATTTGGTATTGTTAACATTCTTTCATTCTCCATGTTATTTATTAGCATAGGAATGTTGGTCAGATCTGCTGCTTCTCCATCGAAAACACCCCCTGTTAATAGATTTTCAAAGAATTTTGCTCCAGACTCTCTGATTTGTTCTGGCTCATCTAAGCAAGTTCCTTCATCCCAGATCCTATAAATTCTACTGGCCATATTTCTTTTTTGCACCAAGGAATGGAAGAATTTTGTGTTGTTGTCTCCTTCCTTCATCCATTTTATTGCAGCTTTTTGTCTCCAGAAATCTTCCTCAGTTTTCATAGTTTTAAAAAGGTGAGCTTGTCATTTGTTCCTATTGATCTTATTCTCCTCAGAAGGATTCAAGTCGAAATTTTTTTTCTGCTTTTAAAAACTGCTCCTTTGCCTTTTGAATATTATCTTGTATGTTCCCAAACACCTCTTTATTCCACCATTTCAGATGATTTTTTAGCCTCTTCAATTTGAACTGCAGTTTTGACAGACTAGAACCGAAACTGGGCAGATTCCAGTTTAATCTCACCGTTTGTATAAAACCTTGGTGTCTTGTCCACATCCTTTGAAATCTAAAGGAAGCTATAGGTTTTTCAAAGTTCGGGAAAGAGATCAAGAGGGGACAGTGATCAGAAGCTGCCCGGCTTAGATGCTCTACCTTGACAGAATAATTCTGTTCTTGCCAAGATGAAGATAACATGATTCTGTCCAACCTTTTCCATACTTTATTATTTGTCCAAGTGAAGGAATCCCCTACAAATCCAGCATCTTGGAGCCCCGCAAGCATTATGAAGTTGTTAAAGTCCTCTACTTCCCCTGATTTGTTAATAGACCCTGCTGAGTGCTCCCTAGCATTTGTAATAACATTGAAGTCCCCTCCAACCATCCATAGCTCTTCTCCGGTTGGCTTAACATTTTCTAAACTCTCCCATAGATCATATCTGCTGACCCTGGTGCACTTAGCATATACTATCGTGAGCAAAATGTCAGCAGGAAATAAGGCAGATTTCAGATGAAGATGAATGAATTGCTCATGGTCTGCCAAAACTGTGCAACTTATGTTGTGATTATGAGCAAACCAGATTTTCCCTGCACAGTTTGAAATAATGGAAGCATACCCCAATTTTTTTGACATAGTATTGAAATCCAAAGCTATAAAGGGTTCTAGAATTCCAAGAAAATTCAAATTGAAATGCTTTTTAAAGAACAAAATTCTTCTAATTGAAGTCGAGTTGCCTATCCCCCTAATGTTCCATATCATACCTGCCATTTAATCAATCTCAGAGAAAGAAGCTTGTAATGCTTTAGTCTTACTCCTTGTAACTCTTTGGAAAATAACTGGCTGCTCAGAAATGCTTTTTGGATCATTATACAGAGAAGACATCTTATTCTTGTCCAGGGGAAGTGAAGAGGTTCTACGCAAATTTCTTCCTTCCTCTTCTTCAAAACCAGTTTCCATCATGAATGATTTGTGCTTTACTTCTCCCTCTATCTCCTCCATTAGTAAGACAGAATCTCCTGAAGTTTTTTGAAAGTCTTCGCTCTGCTCTTCCTTTTGTTTTGATAGTGTAAGGCTTACAAAATCTTCCTGACCTTGACTGTGTCTCTCATTGTGATGCCATTTAGAATTTTCTGCTGTCACTTCCTCATTGACAATCCATTCTTCCTCTGTCTTGTTGTTTACGAACTGAATGTCCAAAAGTTCTTCAATGCTTTCTTCCTCTGTTATATTCTGCTCCCCTTGTTCATTTTCCTTCAAACTATCCAGTCTCTGAAATTGATTAGCATTTTTTTCCTTTGCTTTGTCTTCCTCAGTTTTAGAACTGATAAGAGCTTTCTTTTTGCTCCAAATATAATTGTCAGCCATATGAAGGTTGTGACCTTTTAGTCCCTTGGGAGCATCTTGTTTCCATTTGTCAGTTGAGAAACCTTGAGGTTTAGCATTTGGCCACTTCACATTCTCCGAACCCTTTCCTTCAAAAATATGTTTACCATTTGTTCTCTTTTGATTTATGTCAGCTTCTATTTCATTTTGCTTTTCACCCTTCCATTCCGGCTTAGGTTTATTCCCTAACATATAGCAGTCTTCAATAGCATGGCCCAGATGCATACAATGCTGACAATAATTGGGAAGTTTTTCAAAAATAACATGCTGAATTCTCCTCTCTTCACCAATACCGATCCAAATTTCTTCTGTCTTTGGCTTTAACAAATCAATTTCAACACAAACCCTCGCCATTGAAAGCCTTGAACCATCTGCAGTGGCCTCGTCTAGCTTTATTGGATTCCCTACTGCCCGAGCAATGGAAAAGAGGCTTCTTTTATTGAAAAATTGAATTGGAAGGTCCGGCAGCTGAATCCATGCCGGCACAAGTGAGGATTCTGCTTCATATGAGAAATAGGGGGACCATTTAAAAATTCTTAATGGAATCCCTGCAATCATCCAAACTCCTCTTGTCCATAATCTTGCCATATCTTCATTAGAGTTTAGATGAATAAAGATATATCCCGCTCTTAAGAATCGAACATTATACATACTCGAAAGCCCTAGATTCTTGAAGGAATGCAGAACAGCGACATAGCTTGGGCGTATACCTGAGAATTTTCCAATCAAACAGAATTTATAAGGCTCGGACAGATCAGCTACCTCTTCTTCTGAGAAAAAGATTCCAGGCTTGTCATTATAACTCATAATCGGCTTGATGTCATCTCCTATATCGTCGAAGTTCTTCTTTGACGCTCGGGGCGAAGCCGGTTTTACTACTGATGCATATGATGGTTTATCAATAGAATTCTTGAAATTGAGATTGGCCGTGGGGATCTGGGAGATGGGAGGGAGAGGGAGAGCCATCGCCGGCTGCCAGAGGCGCCGGCAAAGGCCCGCGGCGCAAGAGCGCCCGAGTCAGCTGAAATCGCTCACGAATCGCCCGAAAATCGCCCGAGTCAAAAATCGCTTTTCTATTTCCATCATGCTTCTTTTGTGCCAAAGTCTTGGTCAAACAATCTGCGATGTTAGAATCAGTGTGTACTCTGCATATCCTCACATCTCCTCTATCGATGATCTCTCGAATGAGATGGAAGCGCCGTAGTATGTGTTTAGTCCGCTGATGAGAGCGAGGTTCCTTAGCCTGCGTAATAGCCCCATTGTTGTCATAATAGAGGTCTATCGGGTCTGCTATGCTAGGAACCACACCAAGCTCTGTAATGAACTTCCGGATCCAAATTGCCTCTTTTGCCGCTTCAGATGCGGTAATATACTCGGTCTCTGTTGTAGAATCTGCAACTGTATCATGCTTCGAACTCTTCCAGCTCACAGTGCCACCATTCAGGCAAAATACATACCCTAACTGTGATCTAAAGTCATCCCTGTCTGTTTGGAAGCTTGCGTCACTGTAACCCTTTACAGCTAGCTCCTCATCGCTTCCAAATATCAAGCAATATTCTTTCGTCCTTCTCAAGTACTTAAGAATATTCTTGACAGCAGTCCAGTGACATTCACCTGGATCTGACTAGTACCTGCTCGTCATGCTCAATGTATACGAGACATCTGGACAAGTACAAAGCATGGCATACATGATAGACCCTATAGCGGATGCATAAGGGATCTGATCCATACGGTCTCTCTCCTCCTTAGAAGAGGGGCATTGAGTCTTCGAAAGACTCACACCATGTGACATCGGCAGAAATCCCTTCTTGGAATTCTGCATGGCAAAACGATTAAGCACCTTGTCAATATATGTACTCTGACTTAAGCCAAGCAATCTCTTAGATCTATCTCTATAGATCTTGATGCCTAGGATATAGGCTGCTTCACCTAAGTCTTTCATTGAGAAACAATTCCCGAGCCAAGTCTTTACAGACTGTAGTGAAGGGATATCATTCCCAATGAGAAGTATGTCATCTACATACAAGATCAGGAAGATAATTATGCTCCCACTAACCCTCTTGTAGACACAGGGTTCATCTTCATTCTTGATGAAATCAAACACTTTGATTGCATCATCAAATCGAAGATTCCAGCTTCGAGAAGCTTGCTTTAGCCCATAAATGGACCTTTGCAACTTACATACCTTTCCAGCATGCTCTGGATCTACAAAACCCTCAGGTTGTGTCATGTACACATCCTCAAGTAGATTCCCATTTAGGAATGCGGTTTTGATATCCATCTGCCAGATCTCGTAATCATGGTAAGCTGCAATAGCAAACATGATCCGAATAGACTTAAGCATCGCAACTGGTGAAAATGTTTCATCATAGTCAATACCATGAATTTGCTTGAAACCTTTGGCTACCAATCGCCCTTTATAGGTATGCATGAGTCAATCCATGTCAGTCTTTCTTCTAAAGACCCACTTACACCCTATGGGTTTAATTCCCTCGGGTGGATCAACCAAAGTCCATACTTGGTTAGTGTACATGGATTCCATTTCGGACCTCATGGCTTCTAGCCATTTCTCAGAATCTGGGCTCATCACAGCTTCTTGATAGGATGTAGGCTCATTTTACTCAATAAGCGTAACGTCATCATGGTCAGATAAGAGAAAAGAGTATCTCTCAGGCTGACGATGTATCCTATCAGATCTGCAAGGAGGTTGGTCTACTTGAACAGCTTGTTGTTCCACAACTTCTTGTGTAACAATCTCATGATCCACAACATCTTGTGGTGCCTATTCAATGTCCATTAAGGCCTCAGTGTTATCTGTATCTTGAACTTCTTCAAGATGGATTTTACTCCCACTAATTCTTCTAGAAATAAACTCTTTTTTCTAGAAAAACGTCATTTCTAGCGACAAACACTTTGCCTAGTGTGGGGTTGTAAAAGTAATATCCCTTTGTTTCCTTGGGATATCCTACAAAATAGCACTTATCAGATTTGGGTCCTAGTTTATCTGCGACTTGACGTCGAACGTAAGACTCACAATCCCAAATCTTCATAAATGACATCGTGGGACTCTTCCCAGTTCATATCGTATATGGTGTCTTTGTGACGACCTTTGATGGAGCTCGGTTAAGTGTTAAAAGAGCCGTCTCTAGAGCAAATCCCCAGAAGGAAGTAGAAAGATCTGTCTGACTCATCATTGATCGTACCATATCTAATAGAGTACGATTTCTTCGCTCGGACACACCATTCCATTGTGGTGTTCCAGGTGGAGTGAGTTGGGATAAGATCCCACACTCTGCTAGATGGTCACGAAACTCTTGGCTAAGGTATTCACCACCTCGATCTGATCGAAGCATCTTAATACTCTTGCCAGGTTGGTTTTGTACTTCACTTTTGAATTCTTTGAACTTTTCAAAGGATTCTGACTTGTGTTTCATAAGATACACATAGTCATATCTACTGATATCATAAGTGAAAGTGATGAAGTACTGATAGCCTCCTCTAGCTGCGATATTGAAAGGGCCACATACATCAGTATGTATGAGTCCTAACAACTCTGTCGCTCTTTCGCCGTGTCCACTAAATGGAGTCTTGATCATCTTGCCTAAGAGACAAGATTCACATGTTTCATATGATTCTAAATCAAATGAGTCCAGTAATCCATCCTTATGGAGCTGGGATATGCGACTCTCATTTATATGTCCTAAGCGACAATACCAGAGATATGTTTGGTTCAAATCATTTGGTTTGAACCGTTTGATATTTATGTTATAGATTGGGTTCTCTAGATCTAGAAGATAGAGTCCATTCTGTAATGGTGCATTACAATAGAACATGTCATTTAGTATTATAGAACAACATTTATCCTTTATGATAAATGAAAAGTCTTTCTTGTCCAAACAAGATACTGAAATAATATTCTTAGTTAATGCAGGTATATAAAAGCATTCTTCTAGTTCTAAGATAAGCCCAGTGGGCAAAGATAAAAAATATGTTTCTACAGCAATAGCAGTAACTCTTGCTCCGTTGCCTACTCGTAGGTCCACTTCGCCCTTGGTTAATGATCTAGCTCTTTGAAGGCCCTGCACATTAGTACAAATGTGAGAAGCACATCCGGTATCTAATACCCAAGAAGAAGAGATAGATAGATTGACTTCTATAACAAAAATACCTGAGGCAGAAGTCTCACTTCTTTTCTTCTTTGCTTCCTCCAGGTAGAGTTTACAATTCCTCTTCCAATGTCCGGTCTCACCACAATGGAAGCAGGTCCCTTCCTTAGGCACTTTGCCTTTTTCCTTGGATGTAGTAGAGTTGGCCTTGCCTTTAGCTTGGGTCTTACCCTTGCCTTTAGGCTTCCATTTGCCTTTGCCCTTGTTAACCATCACTACATTACTGGTCTTGGTCTTCTTGAGATTGGGTTCAACAGTTCTCAACATGCTGAGCAGGTAAAGGTTTATCAATTTCATTCATGTTGTAGTTCATGACAAATTGATTATACCCCTCCGGCAACGATTGCAGGATAAGGTCTGTTGCCAATTCTTGGCTCAGTGGGAATCCTAGTCTTTCAAGGTTCTCCACATACCCAATCAACTTGAGTACATGAGTCCCTACAGGAGTTCCCTCTTGCATCTTGCATGCAAATAGGACTTTGGACACCTCAAACCGCCCGTGCCTAGCTTGCCCTTGATATAGTTGTTTCAGATGCTCAACCATATCATATGCATTCATGTTCTCGTGTTACTTCTGAAGCTCAGAGTTCATGGTGGCAAGCATAAGGCATGATACATCAAGTGCATCATCTTGATGCTTCTTGTAAGCATCCTTTTCAGCACAGGTGGCGGTAGCAACGGGTGCTTCTGGAAGGGGTTACTCTAGAACGTATAGTTTACATTCCTGTTTGAGGACTATCCTCAAGTTCCTGTACCAGTCCAGGAAATTAGCTCCGTTGAGCTTGTCCTTCTCAAGGACAGATCGCAGAGAGAGAGTATTCGACGTATTAGACGACATGGTGATCTACAACAACACAACATGCAGAAAGAAGTATCATATCTAGATCATTTAATTAGACCTTTAATTAAATGATACTCCCAATAAATCGTAGAGCTTTTGTAGGGGCTAGTCATGGATGTAGGCAAACTTAATTTGTCCACACTACTAGCTCCAAACCAAATAGCGACTACATTTTGTGGGACAAAATCCAAATTATACTTCATCTTGAGTTAGCTTTGGCTAATCGCCCAAGACTCGGTACAATTAGGTAGGTATCATTTTACCAATTACATCTTATGCAACTCTTGAAAAGGGTCAAGATTCACATTACATATCATCTTGAGTTAGCTTTGGCTAATCGCCCAAGACTTAGTATAATTTTCCTCTTACCCTTATTTTCCCAACTTTTGGGATATGCCTCTATGTTTCTCAATCCAATTGAGGTGACTTAGTTAAGTCTCACCCAAAGTTCGATAGCGGGACATCACAATTGTCCTCTCGCACTCTATCAAGATAAAATGCGTTGCTTTGCTTTGGCAAACCCAACAACAAATGATCGAGGTAGTTTATGAGTACTGAACCTTGTAGGCATATTGAGTTGACTTAATTAAGATAAACATCTAAGCATGCATCACATACACACACATAGCATATATCAATATATAAGCAAGAAAATGTGACATGGTTATGGCCTGTATTCTACGATCTTCTCAAGCCAATGAGAAGATCGATGGTCTACCTAGGGATAACATCTTCTCCAAGAGCATCCTTCGGTCATCATGTGTGGTTGGCATTCTTCTTGTAACTTCATTCTTCAATGGACACTCCATTACTCCTTTTGTACATTACAATGTAAGAAAACTCGAGTTACATTCGAGTCTAAATCTAATTTTACAATTAGGAAGAATATAGACAAGGCACGACACACAGACCGTATTATGAATTACAACATGCACACACACACATACATCCAATCATATTGGGGTTAAGGCCATAACTATTCACCATGTCAATAATCATACACAATAGATTTAGGACATTGATTTTATTATGAGTGCAAAAACAAAATCTGCCGCTTGAGCAGAAACTCACGGCGGTCCCGAGTGAGCCGCTGCCTTGATTCATCAACATGAATCCGAGTCAGCCTCCCCGTCCCCGAGACAGTCTCGGGGTCTCCTTTCCCAGGATGACCCGAGAGTCTGTCTTCCCGAGTGGCATCGGGAAGCCTCAGCTCGGTATGACCACAGTGGTCTATCTTCCCGAGTGGGAGGTCGGGAGCCCGACTGCTACAACAACCAGTTATATGCAACTCATAAAATCTTATCCTACTTCTATATCACATATAAAAGCACAAAAACATTGTACGATCTTTCGCAAGTGGCTCTGATACCACTGTTGGGTTCTCCCGGCATCAAAACATAAAAACGCAGCGGAAACAAGAACCCTCGAGCGATCCATACGAAAGAAAACTCGTACGAAGTTATCTATCTAATAGATTTATCTACTGTTTATACCTTTGAAGCGTGCCCTTCGTTTATCCCGCTCGTCTAAGATGCGCCGAATCTCTTGCACGTTCAAGCGTCCGTGCCTCTATTCGTATCCACACGGACACAATCTCTCAACTTCGGGAGAGCTACCTTAGTTGTGCTAGCAACTTGAGGTAGCTCGCAGAACACCAAGAACCTTACAATAAGGTTTCGGCCAAAAAGGGAGGAGAGGAAGAAGAGAGGAAGGGAAGGGGAAAAGCTAAGGCAAGAAGACCTCATCCAAAGTCACAAGACCCTCTTTTATAATCATCACATGAATATGAAGAGGTTTATGTCTCTTTGGCTTCCTTCATTAATACCAATAAAGAGTACATCTTTTCATGTGAGTCTTTATCTTTTCCCATGCAAGAAAAGAATCTTTTCATCCAATGAAGAGAGACTTTTCCCTTTCCTTGATGCAACTCCGACCGGGCCTCTCGGGCTTCCGACTCGGTCTCCCGACCAAGTCTCTCGAGTGGTGAGCTCTCGACCCAGTCTGCCAAGCTCCGACTCAGTCTGCTGAGCTCCGACTCAGTCTGCTGAGCTCCGACTCGGTCCGCCGAGCTCCGACTCAGACTCTCGAGTTCCTAACTTGACCCCCCCGAACTGACCTCCCGAGTTCCCAACTCGGGCTCAGATCTCCAATCAGATTTCTCGAAGCATTGTGTTCTTTGTGTGTGACCCAATAGATTCTCGTGACGTTGGCAATGCGCCTAAACACTTTAGACACATAAGCAATGAGCGGCATCTAGCAATGTATCAATGCTACCCAAGTAACAAGAGAAGTCGAGATCCGACTAAACCTCCGTGACTATGATAATGTATGACCTTGTCCTTCTATCCTTGATATCTAGATTGACCAATGAGGCATAGACCGTGTCATCCTCAGTCAATCTTGTGTTTCTTGATCCTCGAGTAGACTAACTCAAACAAATGAGTTCAATATCTCATATTGACTCATTCAAGCATGGCCATGCGTTTTAGCAGTCCTACTCGATCAAGGGGCCCACAGATATCACTCCCGTCATATGGGAGGGATAGATCCCATCTACATCACTCACATCCCTCCGTATAATTCATTACATACCCAGTGATCGCCTTTATAGTCCATCCTGTTACGGGTGACGTTTGACGATACCAAAGTACATAACTCCTTATGTAGGGAACCGTAGTGACTTCAAGTCTAAGGACTATTCATACAAATAGTCACATGAGAAAGTTTATGACACTCATATGACAATCTATGAAACTTTCTCATGGCGAGTCAATTCAGTACACATTCTCCAATGTATACCCATGTGTCAACTTGATATCACATATTCATGACTTGTGTGCTCAAGTCATCAGTTGACCCACATGCTAGTCTCTATACATTAATATTGTCCTTGAATATTAATGCTCGACTAGGAATAGTTTAGTGTAGTATTCTCTACATCATCTCACTATCGATTCAACCAATCGATATGATGTAGATAAGAACCTACTACACAAGGACATTATTATACTTAGTTATTTGGCACAAATACAAAGTAAGTATAATAACCAAACATGCCTTTACTAATGATAGAATATGATACAAAATCTCTCTAGTCAATCATCACATAATTGGCTCTAGGGCTCCCACTAACACGCGCAACTTCTCCAGCTCCTCAGCTTGGGTGTGCAGTTGGTTGGTCAGCAAACCGACCTCCTGCTCCTTGATCGCCAATTGCACGCGTAAAGGTTGGACAGCCTGATTCGCCTCCTGTAGCTCGACCTGAGTCTTCAAGAGCTCCGCTTGTACTTGGTCCTTGATTTTCCAAGCACGGAGTTGCGTATGTTCGGCTTGGGAAACTCGGCGTTGCGCTTGAGCCGCTGCCGTGTCGGCCGATACAATCTGTGCTTTGGAGGTATCCAGCTCGTCCTTCGCCTGATCCAGCAAGTCCTGAAGGCCGATCACTTCCGCCCTCAAGATGTTTAGAGAGGCGTCGCCAGAAGCCAGCTGAGTATGCCGGAGTCGGGCCTTGAGATACTCCACTCGTCGCTCGGCGCGATATCGAGCCTTGGCATGGCCCAGCATGGACATACACATGTTGTAGCTCGTGGCCCAAATCTGTGGGGCCGGAGAAAATACTTGCTAAGTACCCCGACCGAAAAAGAGGCAAATGGCAAAGGAGGCGTAAGCGTACCTGTGTGGCTGTCGCGATAAATTATCCGCCCGAACACTCGGACCGCGGAAGCTGCTCTCGCGCAGACCATGCAGGAACTAGTTGGCTATTGTACCGTGCAGCCGGACATCCTCCGATCGCATGGAGGCTGTACCGCTCGACATCGCCATACTCATAAGCAGGTCGGATAGCGAGGGCGGCAACACGTGCATCAGACGCTCCTTGGTAGGCTCCCTCGACTAGGTCAAGGAAGCCCCCCTGACGGGACAGCAGCTGACTCCATCGGAAGCACCGGAGGGGAAGAAGACGATGGCGTAGGGGGGTCGGTCTTAGGTGCCTTGCCTTTTTCCCTTTTACTCGGCCTACCAGAAGAAGCTTTCGTCGAGTCGCCCGGGCCAAGTGCGGACTCAGCACTGCGCGAGTGCCTCAACACGCGACTCAGAGGTTGGGAATCCTCTGAGCTAGACTAGGAGGTCTCCTCATCCTCAGGCGCGGGACCGAGAGGAATGCAGTGGGGCGAACCAGAACTCGAGAGAGCTGCCCTCTGTTCTGTCAGCAGCTCTGCGCGCGATTCCTACTCAGCCCGCAGCTCCGCTGCTAGCACATCCTGCTCGTTCAACAACTCCAACATACACGCCTCCAGCTCAATAGGCTCCAACCCGTAACCCCCCTCGGGGCAGCAGGGTGCATCATAGTAGCTATCAGGCGAACAATAATCAATTGGAAGTAAAGGAACAAGGAAGGAGAAAAGGGGTTTACCAAAAGAAGCAGGTCGGCGAATCGGCGCAGGGCTAAGCCCGAACATAGACAGGATATCCTCGCGCAATATCGGCCCGGCAGGGAAGTGCCGACCCCCGACCTTGGAGATGGCGAACTGGAACTCGGGAAATTTTTGAAAGTCTTTGTGCAGAGGCGGTGGCTGAGGAAGGTCTGTTGGAGCAATCGACCCCAAGATGGTCCGGAGTGACCATAGATTTTGATGTTTGGGCAAAGAGTTTAAATTAGGTTTACCCTTGTATACTTATATGTGTATGTTGAGTGTGCAGGTTGTACAGGTTACACATATGGACTTGACTGGATGGCCTCGGTACGGTTAAGGATGGCATAGACGCAAGCTAGAGGCTTGCGTGCGCATCCGAGGGACCTTGGAGAGCAGGGACGATGAGTTGATGGGCGCGGACTTTGAGGCATGCGTGAAGGATGGCATAGAGGCAAGCTGGAGGCTTGTGTGCATCCGAGGGACGGGAGCCGAAGATGAAGAGGGTGTGAAAGCAACAGTCGAGGCTGCGGAGGAGGAGTCAGTCGAGTCGTGAGGGTCGAGTGCAGTGTGATTGTACTTGGGAAATCCTAGGGTTTGAGTGCGGAGTGGAATGTACTCAGGAAGGGTAACCTTAGGTGGGTGAGTAGACCAGTCGACTGGCCTAGGGGCAGTCGACTGATGAAACTCACAGAAAGGTCTCAGCCCTGGGACCAGTCGACTGCCCTGGGGGCAGTCGACTGGTAGTGGCTGGTGAGCTGGCTAAGGATTCGAACGTTGAGGTGCAACGGTCGAATTTGGCTGGCACCAGTCGACTGCCCTGGGGGCAGTCGACTGGTAGTGAGGGTTTCAGCCCGAGTCCTATTTAAAGAGGACTTCGTGGGGGCTGAGATTCTTGACGAGTTTGGTCTTGGTTAAGGGCCAAACAGTAGTCTTTGTGCTCAGAGGTTCTCAAGGTGTTGTGGTAAGGTTTCTCCACCCACAAGGAGCGATGAGAGCTAGCCGGAGGTTATCCGGGGAGTGATCCACTGACGGATTCTTGGATTAGTCACCCGGCCGGGGTGGATACCAAGTAAATCGGGTTTGTTAGCATTGCTTTTCGTTGTTAGCTTTATTCTTTTGAATTTCTGCTGCGCAAATAACAACGTAGGTGAAGAGAAACGACGGAAGAAACGCTATTCACCCCCCTCTAGCGTACGGAATCGATCCTACAGTTGGTATCAGAGCGAAGGACCGCTCGTGATTGGACTAACCGCCAAGAAGAGCAAAAGCTAGAGGGAAGAACATGGAAGACAAATTCGGGTACGACATCTACACTCCGCCGGCCTACGACCATGAAGACTTCGGGTATTGGAAGTCACGGATGGAAACATGGTTCGGGATGGAGTGGAGTCTTAGAATTGCAATTGAAGAGCCCTTCGAAGTTCCAAAGGACAAGCACGGGAAGAGGCTTCGTCCTAGATATTGGAACAAGGAACAACAAGAGCAATCTATGGCAAACGAAAAGGTAATTGGTATATTAGTTAATCTTTTGCCTAATAGTGTTTTAAGTTGTGTAGGTAAATATGGGAATGCTCATGAATTGTGGGATAAGTTGGAAAAATGTCACAAGAACCCTACAAAAATTCAAGAGCCTAAGGAGAAAAATCAAATGAGTCAAGAAGAAGGAGAAGAAAAGGAAGTATCTACATCTTCAAGTGAGGGAGAGAGTGAAAGATCATCGACCTCCTCAAGAGAAGAAGAGGAGATATCGATTTCAAGAATTGAGAGGGAGAGACCCTCAGCCATACCGGATCATGAGGAGGAATCTACCTCATCGAAGGTTGAAGAGGAAGTCAACCTAGTCTCTACCTCCACCAAAGCCAAGACCAAGGAGCACATTATATGCTTTAGTTGCAATGAAAAGGGGCACTACAAGGACAAGTGCCCGAAAGGTAAAAAGGAGGTAAAATCTACACTCATTTCAATTCCATTCGAATCTAACATGAGGTGTAGGATTGGAAAAACCCAAGAGAAGAAGAAAAGAATTAGATGTTTCACGTGTGGAGAATTAGGGCACTACCACACCAAGTGCCCAAAGAAAGGTGAACTAAAGAAGATGGAGAATTTGAGAAGATGGGAGAAGGAGGAGAGAAAGAAAAGAAGCTCACAACAAGGAGGGACTACAAGGGTAAGGGAGGTAATTCCTAACCCTAGGCTAAAATGTAATTCATATTTATGTTCCTCTATCCATGATAAAAATAGAATTAATCGTTCATCCATGCATGCTAGTTTTCATGAAAAATGCTTAATGGTGCATAACTTCGGATTTAGATATAATGATAGGACTAGGGTTAACAAGGTAGAACACAACCCTAAGAAAAGCATGCATAATGATAGACCCAAGACCTCTAGACCTAAGGATCATGGCACTAATCCCATGAAGGGAAGGAATGTGCCTAGAAAGGAGGTTAGGCCTAGGAATGTCCATGGTGGACACATGGATCCAAAGGTTAGAAATTTGGAAAGGGAAAAATCAAGCCTTGAGGGCAAGGCTTGATACATTAGAAAAGGCCCTAGAAAGATTCACGATTGGATCTAAGGGCTTAGACATGGTGTTGGGTAGCTTAAAACCCAACTATGATAGATCGGGCTTGGGATACCGGTCTAAGACCTCCAAGGTAGATGGAAAGAAATATGCTGGGAAGGCATATAATCATGGAATAGAGGGTAAGTCCAAGGATGGCAAGTGGGTGCCATCCAAAGGTAGAAAGGGTGACTTAACCAAGGACAAGGTGTCCAAGGTTAAGAAGGTCCAATTTGTAGGCCAAGAATCACCGGTGGCACACCGGTGTGGTCTAGTATGGATTGAGTCACCTAGGGAGGTGGCTAGGGCTAAGAGCTCAAGGGGGAGCTCTAGGAGCCTTTGGGGTCCATGGTAAATGGATCTCAATAGATTCTCTCCTAGGAAATTAGGTGAAATGTACCAAAAAGGGTTGGAAGACTTGGCTAAGTCTTAATCTTAGGTTTTGGCACACTAGATGGAGTTTTAGGGAGAAAATGGTGAAAATAAGGGTGTATTGGGTAAAATTAGATTTTGATGTGTGAACACCATATAACTCAATGATAGAAATGTATCATGGTCAGAAATGAGAAAATACATCAAGGAGAAGCCTAAGTTAGAACTTTTGGAAGAGTTAAAATGATACAATCTAGAGAAATTAGAGTTTCATGCCAAACTTGGGATCTGGAGTACATTTATTTGGAAACATATTTTTTCCAAGTAGACATTGGCCCCACAAATCTTCCCATGAAATTTCATAATTTTTGGAAATTTATGGAATTATTTATGGATTACTGAAATTGAGCTGGAAAACTTGAAATTCAGGTATCAGTCGACTGCCCTAGGGGCAGTCGACTGGTAAGAGCCCAGAGACATTCTGTGAGTTTTGGGAGTCGACTGGCACAGGGGCAGTCGACTGGTCTGTAGGCTGAAATAGGAAAATGGCTATTGGATGATAAAATATGATGTCTAAATTAAAATCCTTCATGATACTGGTTGAGTAAAGGTGTGCCTCATGGGTTAATGGTGATTATATGAAATGAGGCCATATGGAAAATTCAAGGAAGTTTGATAAGTTTCTCTTGTGTATCTAGGGTTTAGAGATAAAAAGGGAGAAACTTTCAGCATATTAAGGATATGGATAAGGAAATGAATTGAGGACCATTTCATGTGTCGAATTATGATGGTTAGCTTTGGCAAACTCATAGAATTAGAGATACATTTACAAATTAATACGAAATGACAATCTTTTGAGGAAATTAGAAATTCTACCAAAAGTCAAGCACACTTGACATTTTCATGAAATCATATTTTTCTAGGATAGAGTATATCCTAGCAAGTGTGCTTGCAAACCCTTAGGAGTGTCTAAGTGTTGTTGAGTTCTTTATGGCAC
This sequence comes from Boesenbergia rotunda, assembly GCA_024364735.1. Taxonomy (NCBI): domain Eukaryota; kingdom Viridiplantae; phylum Streptophyta; class Magnoliopsida; order Zingiberales; family Zingiberaceae; genus Boesenbergia; species Boesenbergia rotunda. The sequence goes on from JAGFNQ010003752.1 coordinate 131,750, forward strand.
TAGGGGTAAGGTTGCTTGGGAGCAAGCCTTTAATAGTGTCCAAGGGAGGAAGAACTCGGGTGTTAGGTTGGGAAGAACCTAACTTGGTGTTAGGAGATTAAGTTGGGTAGAACTTAACCTAAGAAAAATGAACATTTGGAAAAGGCATAGGTGAAGGGGGAGGTTGCCTCCTTGTTTGCCTTAAGTTTCATAGGAAATTTTTGGGTTTTGTGTCAAACATGGGAACGGTGATAGATACATAGTGAAATGTATTTTTCTCAAGTAGATATGGGTACCACAAAGTTCTTCACGAAATTTGGGAATTTTTGGAGAATTGTGGAATTTCTGGCACGTTTCTGAAATTCGGCCAGAAAACTAATTATCAGAGTATCAGTCGACTAACCATTTTGGCAGTCGACTGCCCAAGGCTGATTTGTGTATCAGCAGCTGGTTTGGTATCCAAATGGTGTAAAAAAATTGTATAGGGAGTTAGTACACTGTGTTTAGGACCATTAGGGATTAAAAGAACCAATAATTGGGATATTATTGGGGTCTTTTTGATGTATGGCAAAGGGGGAGAAGTTTGGATTTAAGTTGGGAAACCAAACTTACCTTTGCTAGAAACCCTAGGTTTAGGGTGAGCTGAGTTTAAGGGGGAGCATGGTTGCTCCATTCTCGGCGTAAAGGGAACCTGGGAGAGGTTCTTAAAAAGCCTTTGTAAGTCCAATATAGGAGGAGCTTGGTAGAAGCTTTAAAAAGCCCATTTTTGACCATGTTATATAAATTCCTAACTTGGAGGGTTAGGTGGTGGAAATTCCTAGCTTGGAGGGCTAGGTGTAGAAAATCTTAACTTGGAGGGTTAGGTAGTGAAAATTCCTAGTTTGGAGGGCTAGGTGTGAAAAACTCCTAACTTGGATGGTTAGGTGTGGGATGCCTTGGGATAAGATCCATTGTTGCATTGCATATGCATCGTTTTTGCCATTGACTACTGTTTTGTTTTCCCTAACTTAAACGGATTGCCAAACATCAAAAATGGGGAGATTGTTGGAGCAATCGGCCCCAAGATGGTCCGGAATGACCATAGGTTTTGATGTTTGGGCAAAGGGTTTAAGTTAGGTTTACCCTTGTATACTTATATGTGTATGTTGAGTGTGCAGGTTGTACAGGTTACACATATGGACTTGACTGGACGGCCTCGGTACGGTTAAGGATGGCATGGAGGCAAGCTGGAGGCTTGCGTGCGCATCCGAGGGACCTTGGAGAGCAGGGACAATGAGTTGATGGGCGCGGACTTTGAGGCATGCGTGAAGGATGTCATGGAGGCAAGCTGGAGGCTTGCGTGCATCCGAGGGACGGGAGCCGAAGATGAAGAGGGCGTGAAAGCAACAGTCGAGGCTGCGGAGGAGGAGTCAGTCGAGTCGTGAGGGTCGTGTGCAATGTGATTGTACTTGGGAAATCCTAGGGTTTGAGTGCGGAGTGGAATGTACTCAGGAAGGGTAACCTTAGGTGGGTGAGTAGACCAGTCGACTGGCCTGGGGGCAGTCGACTGATGAAACTCACAGAAAGGTCTCAGCCCTGGGACCAATCGACTACCCTGGGGGCAGTCGACTGGTAGTGGCTGGTGAGCTGGCTGAGGATTCGAACGTTAAGGTGCAACGGTCAAATTTGGCTGGCACCAGTCGACTGCCCTGGGGGCAGTCGATTGGTAGTGAGGGTTTCAGCCTGAGTCCTATTTAAAGAGAACTTCGTGGGGGTTGAGATTCTTGACGAGTTTGGTCTTGGTTAAGGGCCAAACAGTAGTCTTTGTGCTCAGAGGTTCTCAAGGTGTTGTGGTGAGGTTTCTCCACCCACAAGGAGCGATGAGAGCTAGCCGGAGGTTATCCGGGGAGTGATCCACCGACGGATTCTTGGATTAGTCACCCGGTCGGGGTGGATACCAAGTAAATCGGGTTTGTTAGCATTTCTTTTCGTTGTTAGCTTTATTCTTTTGTATTTCCGCTGTGCAACTAACAACGTAGGTGAAGAGAAACGACCGAAGAAATGCTATTCACCCCCCCCCCTCTAGCATACGGAATCGATCCTACAAGGTCCGCCTGAAAACCAGTCGGTCAGGTCGGGTACGCGACTGGGCGTATATAAAAATATCATTCCTTCCAACCCTTATTGGAGGTCGGAAGCTTCGACAGGAAGGAGGTGCTGGGACGGGCTTAGAAGAAGAAGTCGCCCAACTCTTGCCTTTTGGGGGAAAAGAAGTAATAAGACAGCTTGACTCGAAGGGGAATCGGATATAACTGAAAGATGATAATTGACCCACAAAGCAGACGGATAGCATTGGGAGATAACTGGCAGAGATTGAGGCAGAAATAACGGCAGACATCCACAATGAAAGGATGAATCGGGAAGCGTAGACCGGTTTGCAAGTGATCCCGGGAAATGGTAATGTAATGTCGTGGAGGCCTCGCAGGTTGGTCTGCATCGGTGGGCAGTAGGAGGTGATGGTCGGAAGGAATATGGAAATCCGCCTTTATCGCCTCGAGGTCATGGGCATCAAGGACGGACACCATGGTGACATACCAAGGGTGTGGATGATGAGATGAGGAAGCCATTCGGAGCAAGTGAAAGAGGGAAATCCAACCGGGGGAGAGATCGTCGGAGAAGAAGGAAGGGACAATGTGTTTCGTCGAAACCCTAGCTGGAGAAAAAGGCGCGGCGTACCGGTGTAAAAAGTAAAAAAGGCAACGGTAAAAGTTGTCTGATAACTGCCTATTTATAGTTCCTCGGGAGCCATGAGGGGCGCCTGATGACAGATTGTAGCAGAAGCAGTGGCTGGCGATAGCCGTTCGATCAGGCCCAAGAGGGCCCGGGGGACGAGGTGTCCCATGCATGAGCTCGTCATCCGCCGATCAAGCGGCGGACGCCTCGTCGCTCGAGGAGGCAATGGGGAAACGACACGTGTGATTGCAATTAACCGCGGTAACTAATGCAGGGGATTTGAATTTTCTTGGACATCCTGGGTAGCAGAAGGCGAAGGGACAGATGACGTGACATATCCGGCCGACCGGGATGCTTACCCATCAAAGGCCCGCTAAGGGTCGCGACAAAGGGTCGGGCTGTCTTGGCGCGCCAGGCTCGTTTCAACAGATGTTAGTCCAGTTAGTCAGACTCGACGCCTCCTTTGACAAGACTCGAGGGGGACGCTTATGATCCCGACCTTGCCTACAGGTAGTATGGCCCGCTTAGCCAGCCCGCCTGGCGCCATGCAGGTCCAGCATATGGACCACCTGAGACCTCACCCGGGGGGTTCCTGAGCCAGAGAGCTCCCCAGGGTGCTAGCCAGCCAGCGACGAGCAGGGTTAGTCAGGTCGGCCCCAAGATCCTCCTGGCTCAGTTATCATGACCCTTGCCCTGATCCCGATCGGGGTCGGGCGATCCGATCAGACGCGTGGCGACCCACGCTCCAGCAGCCTCACAAGGACCAGATATCTAACAGAATTAGATAGACATAACTCGATAAACACCCGACTCAAGGCATACCTTGTGCCTCAACTCTCCCAGTCGGGCGCGTGGCTGCCCACGCTCACTGGCCATTACCCGACCCGGTCCTTGACACTCGGACCCGTCGGTCGGCGCTCGGGGTATGGGCTACCTCGCCCCTATGCCCTCCTATATCATTATATCCATGGTACGACCTTTCTATTGGGGTACTGTACACCATACTCATCTCTGACATATCTCGCGGTCAGTCCGCCAATACAGTATTTTCGTACTGCTCGAGCACCCCGCGCCACGTGGCGCCACTACTCAGTGCTCTCATACGAGCAGACAGGTATCACACTCTTGTCTCGTCAATACGGACGAGGGTTGTCAGCTCCCCTGGCTATATATGTTAGTGATATGAGAGAAGTGTCCTAAGGCAATTGCCTTATGATTGTAATCATTTATTTTAATAAATGAATATTCACTATTTGAGTATACATGTTTGTGTATTTGATTGAGATCATAAACTCATTTACTGAATGTTCGCAATACAATTCACAGCATGAGAGAATTTGTGATGAATTCACAACTAGTGATTATCTCTACATATGCAATTGTGAAGTATTGAAATTGTCCCTAGTCGATGAATTGATAAATACGGACACTATCAATTCTGTTGAGACTAGCATGAGTTATTCTCTAATCAGCTGATTCTCACTGACTGGTGACATTGAGATGTTCGGAGATAAACATGAATGCTAGTTAAGGGAACTAGTTCATTGGAGTGACTGGCTATGAAACTTCATATGGTAGTCTACATATAGATATGTCAGTGAAGTTCTTACTGCAGCTTAAGTGCGATGTTCCTTTGACTTGCGGTGTTCAAGTCATCTTGGTCATGGAGACTTATACTTTGACATCTTAAGCAAGCATCTCCAAGGAGGTGTGGACCCAGGATCATTGGGTATAACCTGACGTGCCCGAAGATGTTTGAACAGCCTACAAAGCATTCACCACTCCTTGCGAGGAGATGTATACCCGAGGCCTAACGTCCGATTGTTACTCGAAGCCTCTGGCCATAGCATGACATGTTAAAAGTATGAATCTCTTAAATACATGAGAGTAATTAGAATCCGTAGGACGAGAAAACGTTACTTGGGCTAGGTGTGACGTAGTCAGCCAAGTGGGGACTGACACACATAGACCATGTCCTGAACCAAGTAGGTATAAGATGGTGAAGGGAATGGGGCACGATTCATTATAGCTGCTGAAGGGTTTCAGAATTGTTTCTGAGATCAACCGTTGATCTTTCGATTAATTGGGGATCATGATGTACTACTAGGTGTCACTCATGATCGTTCTATAATTGATTAATTATAGACGGCGAACATAAATCGAAAGCCTATTTAGACACACGCACTACGAGTAATCCGAGGGATTTAAAACGAGTTGAAAATTGGATTTTCCAATCAAGAGAGATTAAGTTTGGTTGAGCCAAACGATAAGTCGAATCTGAATTTTTCAGAGACGCATCGGAAGCGTAAAATGGCTAAGTCTTTTGAATACTTAATAAATGAATTAAATAAGTTTAATTCATTGGGGCTTGGCTTGGATGGGCCGGCCAAAGAGGGCCTCCATCCTCTTTGCTTGGCCGGCCACAACAAAGGGAGAGAACCAAGTTTTTGATTCAATTTATAAAATAAACCAAGTGTGGTTTGTTTTATAAAATTATGGATGATATAAATTTTTATATAATAAACCAAGGTTTGGTTTATTTTTCATGGAAATTAAAATGAACCATGGATTAGTTTATTTTATAAAATCAATCATGGATTGATTTACCATGATAAGGAAATTTATTCCATAGGAGAGAAGAGACTTGATTGATTTTTTATCATGAATTAAAATATGATTTTAACCATGATATAAAATCAAACTTGGCATGATGGAATAAGTTATTCCATATTTGAGAGGCTTGATGGTTGAGAGGCCACTATATAAAGGACTCAAGGCAAGGCTTGGGTAGTAATCGAAGAGATGAAGGCATAGACTCTCTCCCTCTCTTTCTCTCCTTCTCTTCTCCCCTTCTTGCCGTGCGCCAACCAGCCCCAAGAAGGAGCACCAGCCGGCCGCCCCTTCCCTTTCCCTGCCGACCACCACCTGCAGTCGGAGAAGGAAGCTCCGGCCATCTCTTGGTCGGAAGAAGGTGCTGCCGGAATTAGAGTTTGCCGCAAGGATCATTTTGCCGCAAGCCTCTTCTTTTGCTTCGCCGAAATTTTGATTCCGGCCATCCTTTTGTGGTTAGTCTTCCGACTTCTCTCTTGGTTTTTCTCGTCGCGTTCTCGAAGAATCTAGTAGTTCTCGAGAACACGAAACTCGTGGCTTTGTGAAGTCATCCCGAAGATACTCAGCGTGGACGCGAATAGAGGCGGAGCTTCCAAGGGACGCTTACGGTTGGATCTCGTCCCTTCCTTCGAGTTACGCGAGGTAATACGTAAATTAGTTTATGTTTCTGTAAAATTTCAAATATATGATCATGTCTAGACAAGATAAACTTGCATGCTTAGATGTGTGGTTAAATGATTTAGAGAAATTATTTATGCTAAACCTTCCGCTGCACGAAATCCTTTTGAAATTACGAACCCGCATCCATGTCAACAAGCACCCGGTCCCAACAGTGGTATCAGAGCCGAGGTTTGTGTTCGACATAATCATATAATTGTTTTGCGGAAAGCTTTATCATGATCTCAATTTTGAAAAATTTTCAATTATGGAAACTTTCCAATTATGGTAAATTTTCGATTTAGGAATTTCAAAGTTTGGAAATCCTCATGAAATTTCGCAAACTTTTGAAATATCTCTGTTTCTGAAATTTTATGATAATTGTGAAAGCTTTCTATTTTTGAAAACTTTCCAATTTTGAAAATTTCCTATTTTGGAAAATTTTCAATTTTGGAAAAACATAAGTTTTCTTTGTACCAGAAACTTACAATTATTCTAAAAACTTTTTATTTTTGGAAACTTTCCATTTATGAAAAGCTCACAATTTTGGGCACTTTCTTTCAAGAATATCTAGACAAATTATGGGAATATTAATTGACATTTAAATTTATAATTGGAAATTAAATTATTTACAAAATTCTTTATTTTGAATTGATCCTCGGGGAGCCGTCCAATTTAAAGTTAGTTGTTATAATTAAATTTCCTAAATTGAATTTAAGCTGTCAAATGTTTAATTTGGATTGAGCCTCGGGGAGCCGTCCAAATTAAGTTATTGATATTAATTTTCCATAAATAAAATATGTGATCAAATCTTGGAAAGTTTTGAGGTGATTCTCAAACGATAATTTCCTTATTTGATTTATGTGGTGATGCTCTTACATATTGTTGTCTCCAAAATTAATTAGGAAAATAGTTTCCTATAGAGTTTTCTTAAATAAGATTTTCATGAAAATAATATGTGGTTGAATTAAGGGAATCTGTCTCTTAATTTAATAAGATTTGATTTAGAGAAATCAAAGTCTTAAACATATTATTTCCGAAATTGATTATGACAATTTAGGAAATTGTTTCCCAAAACAATTCCTTGAATAAAGTATGAAATTAGAATTAAGAAATCCGGTTCCTAATTCAATTAATGAGACTTGATAAATTAAGTCACATACATACTTTATTAAGGAAATCGTTAGAACATGACATAATTATATGTTATGAATGTGCATAAAAGAAAAGGATGAGACCCAAAACCCCTTACAAAATATTAAGTCCAACACCTTCCATTAATATGGTTAGAACCGGAGTTTTGTTTCTCGTTTGTGTTGATGGACACATCCATGCCCGGCTTGAACCTCAACATGTTCAAACCATGGAATTAGTTTATGATTAATATAGTTGGAGTCAGAGGTCAATCCTTAGTTTTGGTTGTTGGACACATCCAAGCCTGACTAAACGGTTGAATGAGCTCCAACCATATTAAAACTATTTCTTGATTAATGGGTCAGCCTTAAGCTTGGAGCGTCGATTTGTTGTGCCACAGCCAAGGTCGATGTAAAGAGAGGTGCAGTTGAGTGCTATGTATATTGTTGCATACTTGTTAATGAGTTAACAACCCAATGATTTATGCAAATATTCAATTAGTTGATATCATAATGTGATAGTTACATATGTATAATATGTAATTGGTATAATTACCTACCTTCATAGCTAAGAATAACTTGATGGACTCTAGTCATGGTTGTTCTTATCTATGATTGGATATCAACCTATTTGGAGATATTCCTACGATCTCCCGAATTGATAAAAAGAGTTATTCAATTCGAAAAATAAATAGGATTTAATTAATGTATATTGATACATTCTTTATCATTCTCATCACATAACTTTAATTTGTATTTCTAGGATAATCACCTGATCATGTCTTCTCTGAATTTGCGTTTCATTTTGGACACCAATAAGCTGACTGGGCCAAACTTCATGGACTGGCTTCGAAACCTGAGGATAGTCCTCAAGGCTGAAAAGCTTGCTTATGTCCTTGAAGAACAACTTCCCAACCATCCTCCTGAAGATGCAACTCCAGACCAGTTAGTGGCCTATCAGAAATATGTGGCCGATTCTGAGCTTGCGAGTTGCATCATGCTGGCTGGTATGGTACCTGAGCTACAAAAGCAGCATGAGCATATGGATACTCATACCATCATCTTCCATCTTCATGAGCTGTTTGACGAACAGGCGAGATCCGAAAGGTTTGAGGTCTCTAGACTCCTCTTCACCTCTAAGATGCAGGAAGGCACTTCTGTTTCACAGTTTGTGTTGAAGATGTTGGGGTACATTGAGCGACTAGGCACACTCGGATTTGCAATGGATCACGAACTAAGTATTGACTTAATTCTGCATTGTTTGCCCAAGAGTTACTCACAGTTTGTGATGAACTATCGGATGAACAAACTGGAGACTACCATTCCTGAGTTGCTTAACCTGCTGAAGACTGTAGAGCCTTCTGTAAAGCAGGATCAGAAGACGGTACTGTTAGTTGGTTCCTCAAAGAAAGGCTCTAAGAGGAAGCCCAAAGAACAAAATAAGAGAAGGAAGAAAAAGGCCAAAAAGATTGAAAAGACACCAAAAGGCACTTACCATCACTGCGGCAAGGAGGGCCACTGGCGAAGAAACTGCAAGGTTTATCTTGAGTCCATGAAGAAGAAGGCATCCGATGCCCCATCCTCTTCAGGTATCTTCATTATTGAATGTCACTCTATTTCCTCGGACACATGGGTACTTGATACTTGGTGTAGCTCACATATATGTAATGACATACAGGGGCTAAGAAATAGAAGAAGACTCGTCAAGGGAGAAGCGAATTTGTGAGTTGGAAATGGAGCAAAGATTGCTGCTGTTGCCATCGGAACATATTTGCTAAAGCTCCCTACTGGACTTGTCTTAGAATTGGATAATTGTTATTTTGTTCCTCTGTTAATAATGAACATTGTATCTATTTCATGCTTGAATGAAAAGGGTTATCATTTAACTTTAAGTAACAATCGCTGTTACATAACTTTAAATGGTGTTCTTTATGGGATCGAAACTTTATGCAATGGTATCTACACGTTAGATTTATCCGGTGACGTTTTCAATATCGAAGTTAGCAACAAACGTGCTCGAATAGATAATCAAATAGACTCCTATATGTGGCATTGTCGTCTTGGTCATGTAAGTAAGAAACACATGACCAAATTACACCGATGTGAAATTATGGAATCATTTGAACCCGGTTCATTTGATACATGCGAATCATGCTTAAAAGGCAAGATGACCAAATTACCCTTTTCCGAAAAAGGTAAACCAGTGGGAGAATTGCTTGGTCTAATACATACTGATGTATGTGGACCAATATCAACTCTTGCACAAGGAGGCTATAGCTACTTCATTACCTTTATCGATGATCACTCACGATTCGGGTATGTGTTTTTAATGAAACACAAATCTGAAGCTTTTGAGAAATTCAAAGAGTTCTGAAGTGAAGTAGAGAAACAGCTTGACAAAAATATTAAGATACTTCGATCCGATCGGGGTGGTGAATACTTAAGTCAAGAGTTTCAAGATTATCTTAGGGACAATAGGATATTGTCTCAATGGACTCCGCCATATACACCACAGCATAATGGTGTATCTGAGTGGCGTAACCAAACCTTGATGGACATGGTTAGATCTATGATGAATCATGCAACTCTTTCAAAATCCTTTTGGGGCTATGCACTTAAGACATCTGTTTACTTACTAAACAGAGTCCCGACCAAGGTAGTCTCTACTACTCCATATGAGACGTGGAATAGTAAGAAACCTCATTTATCTCACCTAAAGATATGGGGTTGTCCTGCTTATGTAAAGCGGACTGTATCAGACAAATTGGATGCTAAGTCTGATAAATGTCTATTTATTGGATACCCTAAGGAAACGAAAGGTTACCAATTCTATCATCCCTTGGAACAAAAAGTGTTTGTTTCAAGGCATGCTGTATTTCTAGAAAAAGAATTTCTTTTACAAGAAAACAGTGGGAGTAGCATTGAACTTGAAGAAGTTCAAGAAACTCCAATAGATATTACAGAGACACCTAGTCTAGACCCACAACCAATAACTCATAATGATGAGCTATTAGTTGAACCTAAAACAACACCACTTCTTCGTAGGTCTGATAGGACACGCAATATTCCAGAGAGATACGGATTTCTCATAAGTGAATCGAACGACGTGTTACTCATTAACGATGATGAACCTATTAGTTATGAAGATGTTCTGAAAAATTCAGAAAGGGATAAATGGCTTGAAGCCATGAAGTCGGAAATGAATTCCATGTACAAAAATCAAGTATGAGACTTGGTTAACCCACCTGAAGGGATTAAGCCCATAGGGTGCAAGTGGGTTTTCAAGAAGAAAACCGACATGGAAGGTAATGTTGTTACCTTTAAGGCTAGATTAGTGGCAAAAGGATATCGTCAGAAACAAGGAATTGATTATGACGAAACCTATTCGCCAGTAGTTATGCTTAAATCCATTCGGATGCTCCTGGCCATAGTAGCTTATTATGATTATGAGATATGACAAATGGATGTGAAAACAGCTTTCCTTAATGGAAACCTGCTTGAGGATGTATACATGATACAACCTAAAGGTTTCACATCGGTTAATAAAACCAAAGTATGCAAGCTTCGACGATCCATATATGGACTAAAGCAAGCATCCAGGAGCTGGAACATCCGTTTTGATGAGACAATCAAAGATTTTGATTTCTCACAAAATCCTGACGAATCTTGTGTGTACAAGAAGGTTAGTGGGAGTGCAGTCGTATTCCTAGTGTTATATGTCGATGACATATTACTTATAGGAAACGATATATCAGTCTTACAGTCAGTTAAAATTTGGTTGTCCAAAACTTTCTCCATGAAAGACCTGGGAGAAGCAACCTATATCCTTGGGATTAGAATCTATAGAGATAGATCAAAATGGTTGCTTGGTCTTTCGCAGTCTACATATATAGACCGAGTGGTAGAAAGGTTTAGCATGTCGGAATCCAAGAAAGGTTACCTTCCCATCAAGCATGGGATCAACCTTTCGAAGTCTATGTTCCGGCACAGACGAGAGATTTGC
>JAGFNQ010003753.1:0-102415 GCA_024364735.1 Boesenbergia rotunda
CTGAGGATAGTCCTCAAGGCAGAAAAGCTTGCTTATGTCCTTGAAGATCAACTTCCCAACCGTCCTCTAGAAGATGCAACTCCAGACCAGTTAGTGGCCTATCAGAAACATGTGACCGATTCTGAACTTGCGAGTTGCATCATGCTAGCCGCTATGGTACCTGAGCTGCAAAAGCAGCATGAATATATGGATGCTTATACCATCATCTTCCATCTTCATGAGTTATTTGACGAGCAGGCGAGATCCGAAAGGTTCGAGGTCTCCAGACTCCTCTTCACCTCTAAGATGCAGGAAGGCACTTCTGTCTCCAGTTTGTGTTGAAGATGTTGGGGTACATTGAGCGACTGGGCACACTCGGTTTTGCAATGGATCACGAACTAAGTATTGACTTAATTCTGCTTTGTTTGCCCAAAAGTTACTCACAATTTGTGATGAACTATCTGATGAACAAGCTGGAGACTACCATTCCTGAGTTGCTCAACCTGCTGAAGACTATAGAGCCTTCTGTGAAGCAGGATCAGAAGACGGTACTGTTAGTTGGTTCCTCGAAGAAAGGTTCTAAGAGGAAGGCCAAAGAACAGAATAAGGGAAAGAAGAAAAAGGCCAAAAAGACTGAAAAGACACCAAAAGACACTTGCCATCACTGCGGCAAGGAGGGCCACTGGCGAAGAAACTGCAAGGTTTATCTTGAGTCCTTGAAGAAGAAGGCATCCGATGCCCCATCCTCTTCAGGTATCTTCGTTATTGAATGTCACTCTATTTTCTCAACCACCTGGGTACTTGATACTGGGTGTAGCTCACATATATGTAATGACATACAGGGGCTAAGGAATAGAAGAAGACTCGTCAAGGGAGAAGCGAATTTGCGAGTTGGAAATGGAGCAAAGATTGCTGCTGTTGCCATCGGAACATATTTGCTAAAGCTCCCTACTGGACGTGTCTTAGAATTGGATAATTGTTATTTTGTTCCTTCGTTAATAAAGAACATTGTATCTATTTCATGCTTGAATGAAAAGGGTTATCATTTAACTTTTAGTAACAATTGTTGTTACATAACTTTAAATGATGTTCTTTATGGGACCGGAACTTTGTGCAATGGTATCTACACGTTAGATTTATCCGGTGACATTTTCAATATCGAAGTTAGCAACAAACGTGCTCGAATAGATAATCAAATAGACTCATATACGTGGCATTGTCGTCTTGGCCATGTAAGTAAGAAACGCATGACCAAATTACACCGATGTGGAATTCTGGAATCATTTGAATCCGGTTCATTTGATACATGCGAATCATGCTTAAAAGGCAAGATGACCAAATTACCCTTTTCCGGAAAAGGTAAACCAGTGGGAGAATTGCTTGGTTTAATACATACTGATGTATGTGGACCAATGTCAACTCTTGCACAAGGAGGCTATAGCTACTTCATTACCTTTATCGATGATCACTCACGATTTGGGTATGTGTTCTTAATGAAACACAAATCTGAAGCTTTTGAGAAATTCAAAGAGTTCAGAAATGAAGTGGAAAAACAGCTTGGCAAAAGTATTAAGATACTTCGATCCGATCGGGGTGGTGAATACTTAAGTCAAGAGTTTCAAGATTATCTTAGGGACAATGGGATATTGTCTCAATGGACTCCGCCATATACACCATAGCATAATGGTGTATCTGAGAGGCGTAATCGAACCTTGATGGACATGGTTAGATCTATGATGAATCATGCAACTCTTCCAAAATCCTTTTGGGGCTATGCACTTAAGACAGTTGTTTACTTGCTAAACAGAGTCCCGACCAAGGTAGTCTCTACTACTCCATATGAGACGTGGAATAGTAAGAAACCTCATTTAACTCACCTTAAAATATGGGGTTGTCCTGCTTATGTGAAGCTGACTGTATCAGACAAATTGGATGCTAAGTCTGATAAATGTCTATTTATTGGATACCCTAAGGAAACGAAAGGTTACCAATTCTACCATCCCTTGGAACAAAAGGGGTTTATTTCAAGGCATGCTGTGTTTCTAGAAAAAAAATTTCTTTTACAAGAAAACAGTGGGAGTAATATTAAACTTGAAGAAGTTCAAGAAACTCCAATAGACATTACAGAGACACCTAGTCTAGACCCACAACCGAGAACTCATGATGATGAGCTATCAGTTGAACCTAAAACAACACCACCTCTTCGTAGGTCTGATAGGACACGTAATATTCCAGAGAGATACGAATTTCTCATAAGTGAATCGAACGACGTGTTACTCATTAGCGATGACGAACCTATCAGTTATGAAGATGTTCTGAAAAGTTCAGAAAGGGACAAATGACTTGAAGCCATGAAGTCGGAAATGGATTCCATGTACGAAAATCAAGTATGGGACTTGGTTAACCCACCTGAAGGGATTAAGCCCATAGGGTGCAAGTGGGTTTTCAAGAAGAAAACCGACATGGAAGGTAATGTTGTTACCTTTAAGGCTAGATTAGTGGCAAAAGGATATCGTCAGAAGCAAGGAATTGATTATGACGAAACCTATTCGCCAGTAGCTATGCTTAAATCCATTCGGATGCTCCTGGCCATAGCAGCTCATTATGATTATGAGATATGACAAATGGATGTGAAAACAACTTTCCTTAATGGAAACCTGTTTGAGAATGTATACATGATACAACCTGAAGGTTTCACAACGGTTGATAAAACCAAAATATGCAAGCTTCGACGATCCATATATGGACTGAAGCAAGCATCCAGGAGCTGGAATATCCATTTTGATGAGACAATCAAAGAGTTTGATTTCTCACAAAATCCTGACGAACCTTGTGTGTACAAGAAGGTTAGTGGGAGTGCAGTCGTATTCCTAGTGTTATATGTCGATGACATATTACTTATAGGAAATGATATATCAATCTTGCAGTCAGTTAAAAATTTGGTTGTCCAAAACTTTCTCCATGAAAGACCTGGGAGAAGCAACCTATATCCTTGGGATTAGAATCTATAGAGACAGATCAAAACGGTTGCTTGGTCTTTCGCAGTCTACATATATAGACCGAGTGCTAGAAAGGTTTAGGATGTTAGAATCCAAGAAAGGTTACCTTCCCATCCAGCATGGGATCAACCTTTCGAAGTCTATGTGTCTGCGCACAGAAGATGAGAGGATTTGCATGAATAAGATTCCTTATGCATCCGCGATAGGATCTATCATGTATGCTATGTTATGTACTAGGCCCGATGTATCGTATGCTCTGAGCGTCACAAGCAGATACCAGTCTAATCCAGGAATGGATCATTGGGCGGCTGTCAAGACAATCCTTAAGTACTTAAGAAGAACTAAGGATGTGTTCCTAATATATGGAGAAGGAGATATGGTAATACGTGGGTATATAGATGCCAGTTTCCAGACAGATATGGATGACTCCAAATCTCAGTCTGGATACGTATTTACTTTGAATGGAGGCGCAATAAGTTGGAAGAGTTCCAAACAAGATACCATAGCGGATTCTATCATGGAAGCGGAATATATTGCAGCTTCGGAAGCAGCAAAGGAAGCGGTCTGGATCAAGAAGTTTGTCTCAAAACTTGGAGTGGTTCCAACCATTGATGAAGCAATACCGGTTTACTGAGACAACAATGGAGCTATAGCACAAGCAAAGGAACCAAGGTCTCATCAGCGATCCAAACATGTGCTTCGCCGCTATATCTGATCAGAGAGATTATAAGTAGGAATGATATACAAATTGAGAAAATTCCCACTGAAAGGAATTTAGCGGATCCTTTAACTAAGACCTTGCCTCAAAGTAAGTTTGAGGGTCATGTTAGAGCCTGTGGTATTGGGTACCGTAGTGATTGGCATTAGGCCAAGTGGGAGTTTGTTAGTAATATGAGAGAAGTGTCCTAAGGCAATCGTCTTATGATTGTAATCATTTATTTTAATAAATGAATATTCACTATTTGAGTATACATGTTTGTGTATTTGATTGAGATCTTAAACTCATTTACTGAATGTCTGCAATACAATTCACAGCATGAGAGAATTTGTGATAAATTCACAACTAGTGATTATCTCTACATGTGCAATTGTGAAGTATTGAAATTGTCCCTAGTCGATGAATTGATAGATACGGACACTGTCAATTCTGTTGAGACTAGCATGAGTTATTCTTTAATCAGCCGATTCTCATTGGCTGGTGACATTGGGATGTCCGGAGATAAACATGAATGCTAGTTAAGGGAACTAGTTCATTGGAGTGACTGACTGTAAAACTTCATATGGTAGTCTACATGTAGACATGTCAGTGAAGTTCTTACTGCAGCTTAAGTGCGATGTTCCTTTGACTTGCGGTGTTCAAGTCATCTTTGTCATGGAGACTTATACTTTGACATCTTAAGTAAGCATCTCCAAAGAGGTGTGGACCCAGGATGATTGGGTATAAGCCGAAGTGCCCAAAGATGTTTGAACAGCCTACAAAGGGTTCACCACTCCTTGCGAGGAGATGTATACCCAAGGCCTATCGTCAGATTGTTACTCGAAGCCTCTGGCCAAAGCATGACATGTTCAGAGTATGAATCTCTTAAATACATGAGAGTAATTAGAATCCATAGGACGAGAAAACGTTACTTGAGCTAGGTGTGACGTAGTCAGCCTAGTGGGGACTGACACACATAGACCATGTCCTGAACCAAGTGGGTATAAGATGGTGAAGGAATGGGGCACGATTCATTATAGCTGCTGAAGGGTTTCAGAATTCTTTCTGAGGTCAACCGTTGATCTTTTGATTAATTGGGGATCATGATGTACTACTAGGTGCCACTCATGATCGTTCTATAATTGGTTAATTATAGACGGCCAACATAAATCGAAAGCCTATTTAGTCACACGCACTACGAGTAATCTGAGAGATTTAAAACGAGTTGAAAATTGGATTTTTCGATCAAGAGAGATAAGTTGAATCTGAATTTTTCAGAGACGCATCGGAAGCATAAAATGACTAAGTCTTTTGAAGGCTTATTGGACGAATTAAATGAGTTTAATTCATATGATCTTGGCTTGGGTTTGGCCGGCCAAAGAGGGTCCCTACCCTCTTTGTTTGGCCGGCCACATTAAAAGGGAGAACCAAATTGTTTGGTTCAAGTTATAAAATAAACCAAGTGTGGTTTGTTTTATAAAATTATGGATAATATAAATTTTATAAACCGAGGTTTGGTTTATTATTTTCATGGAAATTAAAATAAACTTTGAATAGTATATTTTATTTTATAAAATCAATTATGAATTGATTTTTCCATGATAAGAAAAATTTATATAATATATTTCCTGTGAAAATTTATTCCATAAGAAAAGGGAGACATGATTGTTTTTATTATAAATTAAATTATGATAAAAACTTGGCATGATGGAATAAATCATAGAAAAATTTATATGATAAATTTCTTATGAAAATTTATTCCATAAAAAGGAGACTTGGCGGTTAAGAGGCTACTATATAAAGGAACCAAGGCAAGGCTTGGAATTTAATCTAAGAGATCTAGAAATAAGTCCTCTCTCTCTCTCCTTCTCTCCCTCTCCCTCCTCTAGTGCCGCCGGCCCTAAAAGGAGAACCCCTTTTGCCGTGAGCTTCAGCCACCACCAAGCAGCTGCCGAAGAAGAAGAAGAAGCGGGCGCAACTCCTTCCTTCTTCCCGGAATCTTGATTCCGTTCTGGTGGTTAGTCTTCCCATCTCTCTCTTGGTATTCTTGTCGTGCCTTTGGAGAATCTAGTAGTTCTTGTCGGCACGAAACTCGTGGCTTTGCGAAGTCATCCCGAAGAAAACTCGGCGTGGACGCGAATAGAGGCGGAGCTTCCGAGGGATGCTTACGGTTGGATCTCGTCCCTTTCTTCGAGTTACGCGAGGTAACAAGTAAATTAGTTTACGTTTCTGTAAAATTTTAAATATATGATCATGTCTACACAACATAAGGTTGCATGCTTAGATGTGTGGTTAAATAATTTGAGAAATTATTTATGCTAAACCTTCCGCTGCACGTAATTAATTTTAAAATTACGAACCCGCATCCATGTCAACATGCACCCGCTCCCAACACCTAGCAGTCCTTCACCAGGTCTTAGACTCCTAGCAACCCTTTGCCAGGTGCCCAGCAGCCCTTCGCCAGGTCTTCGTGTTTCGATGCCTAGCAGTCCTTTGCTAGGTGCCCAGCAGCCCTTCGTCAGGACTTCTTTCTGCACACTCAGTGAGCACATTAGACCAAAATAACATCTTAACTTTCGAACCCTTTGCCATTATCAAAACCCAGGTTCGACTTAGGTGCTGCCTGCACCAACAAAATATGCTTGACTTTTTGACCAAAATTCAAGTTCTTTGAAAACACTTCATTTTGTATCAACCTTCCATTCTAGGTTTGAAACCACGTGTTTTACAAGTCTATCCCATACCAATTGTTGGGACCTTGTCGTTTAGCTAGAGGGGGGGGGTGAATAGCTTATTTTGGATTTTCTTCCTACACGTGTTAGCAAGCGCAAGGGGAAAACTAAAACAATAACCTAAAACAATGCTAACACCAAACCTTTACGTGGTTCGAAGATAAAACTCCTACTCCACGACTGTCCATAAGGTGAACGATCCCGATCCGTCGGTGGATGACTCCCCGAAACACCTCCGGCTAGCTCTTGTCGCTCCTGTGGGTGGAGAAACCTCGCCACAATCTTTTGACAACTTCTGAGCACTTGTAGGCTACTAATATGCTTTACCCAAGCTTGTTTCGCCAAGAAAACTCAGCCAAAAACGACCCCTCTTAAATAGTGCTCGATATTGTTCTGACCGTTACCAGTCGACTGGTCCTCGCAAATTTGAATGTCACAGCCCGACGATTCAAATTCTGGTCGACACCAGTCGACTGATCGTAGGATCAGTCGACTGATCCAAGCGTCAGTCGACTGCCACCTTTCCAAACCTAAGGTTTCCATTCTCAAGTATAATTCTCTTAGTACTCGAACCCTAGGATTTTTCTTCCCGAGTACAATTCTCTCAGCACTCGAACCCTCACGACTTAGCTGACTCTTCATCCAGCAACCTCGACATGTTGCCTTCAAGCCTTCTTCGACTTCGGCTCTCGTCCCTCAGATGCATGCAAGTCCACGACTCATCTCTCCATGTCATCCTTCGCGTATGCCTCGAAGTGCGCTTCCCTCGGCTCATCATTCCTGGTTTGTTCACGGTCCCTCGGAAGCATGCAAGCCCACGGCTCATCTCCCCATGCCATCCTTCACCGGTCCTGAAGACGTCCAACTAAGTCTATGTGTATCTTGCAAACCTGTACACTCAAATTCACATATTAGATCAACATGAAATTCTAACTTAATCATATTGACACACACATCAAAACCCATAATCTACCCGATCAATCTTGGGTTGATTGCACCAACACTTATCATTTTTCTTCCCTTCTTTTTCTTGGTCGAAAACCCTCTTCTCTCTCCTTCTTACTTTGTGAATCTCCTCTTGTGGCTAGCACCACAAAGACGATTATTCTCTGAAGCTTGAGAGATCATGTTTATGTGGATACGCATAGAGGCATAGATACTTGAGTGTGCAAGAAATCCGACATACCTCGGACAAGCGGCATAAGCGAAGGACACACGCCAAAGATATACCTATACGATAGAAATTTGTAAATTAACTTTGTATGAGTTTTCTTTGTAAATTAACTTTGTATAATTTCCGCTGCGATTTATAAATATTTTTGCCTATAGATCCCTACAATTACCTAGTGCTTCCATTGAAGACCTGCACTTAATTTCATGATTTTGAGTCCTTTGACTTACCCACTTATTGCTAGGCTATTCCATGAATATCACAGCTTATTCCCAGAAACTCTGCTTAAACCAATTTTCTTTTCAATTTCTTAGTGTCCTTTCTTGTCCTTGTTAACCGCCACCTATTTTCATCCTTCCTATCTTCTATAGAGAAAGAGAGTAATTATGCCACTGGACAGGAGAAGACGAACGATGAAAATTAATTTTGAATATTTTTTTTGACAAAATTAGATTATCAGCACTTGTAGGAGACTAGGAGAGGATTCCAAATCTTTGTAATTAGATTACATATATTAGATTATTGGTTGTGTTATGAGTAACGTCAAATGATAAAGATAATTTTTTTCTTCTGAAATTTATAGGGTGACAGTGATTTGAAGACTAAAGATATGAAATTTGTGATCATTATCTCATTGTGCGTGCCCCCCCTTGGAAATAGGATTTCTGGTACAATTCCTAAGGTGGTGGGAGGATTGATTTCATGGTTTTGAGTCTTTTGACTTACCCACTTATTGCTAGGCTATTCCATGAATATCACAGTTGATTTCCTAAAACTCTACTTAAACTAATTTTCTTGTCAATTTCTATGTGTCCTTTCTTGTCCTTGTTAACCGCCACCTATTTTCATCCTTCCTATCTGCTATAGAGAAAGAGAGTAATTATGCCACTGGACAGGAGAAGACGAAAGTTGAAAATTAATTTTGAATACCTTTTTTTTAAACAAAATTAGATTACCAGCACTTGTAGGAGACTAGGAGAGGATTCCAAATTCTCGTAATTATATTACATATCTTAGCTTAATGGTTGTGTTATGAGTAACGTCATATGATAAAGATATTTTTTTTTTCAAAAATTTATAGGGTGACAGTGATTTGAAGACTTGAAGATATGCAATTTGTGATCATTATCTCATTGTGCAGGTCCCTCCTTGGAAATAGAATTTTGGTACAATTCCTAAGGTGTTGGGAGGCTTGATCACCCTTGAAGAATTGTGATATTCTTGATTCCATATAAAACAACTGCTATCTCGGTTTTTGTTTCTCATAGAGTTTTTAGTCATCATGGAACTTTATCTCACAAACAGGGTAATTGAAGGTAATCAATTGGAAGGATCAATACCTGCTGAACTTGAAAAACTCACCAATTTAGGACGCTTGTAAGTCTTTGTCAATATACGCTAACACAACCTATGCCATAGAACGTCCATAAGCTCAATTTTATAATTAAAATTCCCCTATAAAGCTGGGATTGTTTAAATTATTCAACTAATTTCTTTTATAGATTTGCCAATGGGAACTATCTAACTAGGGAGTTGCCAGATTCACTTGGGAACCTTCAAAACCTCACATATTTGTATGTCTCAAAAACATTTTCAATATTTGCAGGTTAGGTTGGTCTATTGTGGTTATTGCAGCCAATAAATGGCAATTGAATAGTATTGCGTGTCTAAATTATGATTGAAGGAAGAAATACTTAAGCTGCGTTTGGTTAGGTGTAATATAATATAATTTGTAATGTAATCTAGATTACATGTTTTTGGTCTTGTAATTCAGATTATAACACATTTACTAATTTGTAATACAGATTATATTACATTATAGTTTTAAAACTGTAACAAACAAAGTAATTTATCTTATAATGTAATCCTGATTATATTACAAAGTTGATTATCCCTTACCAAATGTAGCCTTAAGCATGTCTAAACTTTGATTTTTGAAGTTCTTGGATCTTAAAAATTATTTTATAATTTTTTAAACTTTAAAACCTATTTTTCTAAATTTTGTAAACTATTTTTCTCTTTTTAAAAAATTCTTATTAATTTAATTATTATTAATTAAATTGAAATTATTATTAATCAATTTCAAAACAATTAATTTTGAATTATCCCGAATAATTAAATTATTAATTAAATTCGAATTACTTAAATTAATTAATTTAATTACTTGATTATTGTTTAAAAAAAATGTAGCTCAAACTTTTTTATTTTTTGCATTGCTAAGACTGTTTTCGTAAAGTACCGCTAGCGCCTCTTTAAGAAAACCAGCGGGCCCATTTCATTCCACTGTCCCCTTTCTTTTCTTTTCTTTTCATTTTTCATTTTCTAATTTTCACAACGCTCGGGGAAAGGTCAGCCACTTCGTTTTGGGAGGTGTTGTCGTCTGCTTCTACTTCCACAAATCGACCCTTGCTATTTCTAGGGAGGGTTCCAAAGCTATTCGTTCCAGTTTCTTCAAGGCAAAGATGAGCTATCGGAAGGACTCCAAGGTATGATTCAAAGACAAAACTCTTTGCTAGTCGAGGCCGAAGTGATCGATGTGATGAAGGACAAGTCGGTTGTTGTACTTCACCCGCTACAGAGGAAGAAGGTAGCTTTCTTTTACTCTGTCTACATTTCGTGAATCTAAAGTTTGTTTGATTCTTGTTAGACGTGTTCTGCATTTTCTTCATTGTCAATTTCGAGAGCTTTTTTTCTAGATTTATGTATCCTTTGAGTTCTTCTTGGTGCTTTTGTAGATTATAGTTGCCGTGGACAAAAAAAATTGCCTAGGAATATGGATGACAATCGATCCCGGCTTAGCTCACGGGTACCTCGGCCGGTCAGCCTGGCGCCGCGTCTGGATGGAGTCGAGACCGAGGCCCCCGGAGTCCAGGTGAATCGAAGGACTCAGGCGGGCAATCAGGCCAATAGAGTCCGGCCTGATCCAACCTACTCGAGGACATCGAGGAGCCGACCTTGACTTGGATATACACGGCGTTGACGGAGGACGGGCTGACGAATGCCCGACCCAGGGAGTTCCCTAACCGGGGAACCCTCAACCACCAACCGCCTGACCCTGGGTTAGGTTGGGCGGGCCGATACAAGCGCCCACTGACCTGGCCACCAGGGCCGGCCACCCGACCCCGGGCTAAGTCGGATGGATCAGGTCTAAGCATCCCCCAGCTCATCCACTCAACCAGGTGACCCGAGAGTGGGCAAATCGAATACATCTCCGCGCCCCCCAACTAGGACGTACCCTGCTTCACTCGGAGACATTACACCCGACCCGGTCGACACAATTTGGGCCAGCCGGTCGGCAACCGATCTCAGGATCGGTCCTTCCTTATGCCACCTCCACTCCAGGACATCATATGTACGACCGTGATACGGGGGTCAGCGCAAGCCTTACTCATCCATGGCACACATTGCGGATATCCCGTTGACTTTGTACTACTGTACTACCCGAGCACCTTGCGTCATGTCGCCCTTCGATGGGTTAGGCAGAGCGGCACCGATCGGTGCCTTCCTGTGAGCTGACAAACACCCACATGTCTGTCTCATGCGAGTATCAAAAGGTGATTGACACAGACAGGGGTTCTCAGCTCCTTCGGCTATATAAGTCCCTCCCTTCCTCATTCCGCAGGGATGCGCAATCATGCCCCCGTCTTCTACTCCTTTGCTTTACTATATTACTGCGGATACTGACTTGACTGTCGGAGGGCCTGACCGGGGATCTTTCCGGCGGGTTGGCTAACGGCCATTTTCTCGCAGATCGGAGCCCGTGGCGCTCGGGAGACCATCTCGCTCTTGGGGATTTCACCTCACTTCGCGACAGGATCAAATTTGGCGCTAGAAGAAGGGATTGTTAGCCTGATCTGGAATGTGTGATGGAAGATCCCAATCGAGTAATGGTGACCATCACACTCGAGGAGTACGAGCTTCTAATGGCCGCCCGGGCTCAGAGAACCCCTTAGAGGTTGTCGTAAGCTGGTAGCCCGGCAGCTTGATTTCCTGAGCCATCGGCACCCGACCTCTCAGGAGGTCGGGGAAGGGCTGCTCGACCAGAAGGGGGTTCGACCCCCTTCCCCGCAGCTTTCTACCGAGGTCAGGATGACGAGGCTAGGCCCGTGCCAATCGAGGCGTCTACATCCAGTCAGGCGCACAGGCCACGTCTCGAAAAGAGGAAGGCCCCAGCCGACGTGTCGTCGACCGCCCTGATACGTAGCCCCTTCTCCTCTTGGATCCTAGAGGATCCAATTCCCAAGCATCTCCGGTTCTTCACCATACCCGAATATGCTGGAGCCACCGACCCCGAGGAGCATCTGATGAAGTTTGAAAGTGCAGCCTTGCTACACCAGTATCCTAAAGGCGTGAAGTGCAGGGCGTTCATGACAATGCTCTCGGGACTCGCTCAACGATGGTTCGGTCAACTCCCCAACGGGTCGATCGCAAGCTTCGGGGAGCTTAGGAGGGCATTCCTCCAGCACTTCGCCAGCAGTCGGGGGTATGATAACTTTTATTTTGTTGACTAAACCACGCCCTCAGATCCATGTTTTGATCCAATATTATGTGCTTAAGTTTGCATTTATATAAGGTTTCATGAATTACCTCCATTTTGCTTAAGATTCAATTCTTTCTATATTTAATATGTTTTGGCACTTAAATTTAATATCATTTTTGTAGGTTTCAAATTATCATAGACCTGGATCATATTGGGTCAAACTTGGGTCAGAATTGGATCCGGATCAAATGGATCAAGCATCGGGTTAATATGGGCCACCCATTCATGAGAACGATTTGTTGGATCGAGAGAACCGATAGAGGGGGGGGTGAATATCGGAAATCGTTCGGATTTAGGGAAAGAGAAATTGCATAGCGGAAAATAAAACACAACACACGAACACAGGTGGTTTTACTTGGTTCGGAGCCTAGGTCGACTCCTACTCCAAGGCCCACGGTCGTTGACCGTTTACTTTGGGCAATTCTATATGAGGTGCAAAAATAGTTTACAAAGATGGATTACAATAGTAGTGTAATAAGCACAGAATTAAAAGATCGCTCTTTTGTTACCGACGCCCGAGGTAGATTGACTTTTCAGAGCGGAGGGACGTCGTCGGCTCGAGTTTGGAGGTTTCCGGAGCAGAGTGCGGGAGCAGAAGAGCGTCGAAGCGTTGAATGAATTTTTGCCTTGAGCCTTGGGGTCGAGGGCCCTTTATATAGCCCTGGGGGCGCCCAGGACGTCGGGGGCGCCCCCCCCCCCCACGTGTCAGTTGATCCGGTAGATGCTCGGTCAGCTTCTGATCCCTTTACATTCGGGATCAGCTTTGACCTGGGCGGCCGGAGCGCTCGGGGCGCCCGTATTGACTGGGTCAAACTTTCATCTGTTGGCTTCGAGGGGAGCTGCTTCGGTAGTTGGCGCTGGGGGCGCCCGGGAGCAGCGGGGGCGCCCGGGAGTACGGGGGCGCCCGAGAGATGAGCTGTCGAAGCCTGCTCTTGTTTTATGTGTTTTGTGTTTACCTTGGGGGCGCCCGGGACACTCCGGGTGCCCTGGTCAGCTGTTACCTCATTCCTTTGAGGTTCTCTGAGCTGCAGACATTCGTTCCTTCGGTCCTGCATCCAGGGTTAGTCCAAAACACCATAAAACAATAAAATATTAGTTTATACAGTCTTAGCTGTCTTGGTTCTAACTTTGGGTCTCCAAAATGGAATCCTAGGTCGAACCGACGCCTACTGTTCCCTCGACGGGGAACGCATCCTCACCTACTCCTCTCGGGAGAATGTACCTGATGCCAACCGCTCATCTGGTTGGACTTTTGCCTAGCGGTCCTTCGCCAGGTCTTGGATACCGAGTTGTCCTTCGTCCGGTGCCTAGCATACCTTCGCTAGGGCTTGGATACCGAGCTGTCCTTCACCCGGTGCCTAGCATTCCTTCGCTAGGGCTTCAGTCCCAAGCTGTCCTTTGCCTGACGCCTAGCAGTCCTTCGCTAGGTCTTGGATACTGGCAGTCCTTCGCCAGGTGCCTAGCAGTCCTTCGCTAGGGCATTGTATCCTGGCAGTCCTTCGCCAGGTGCCTAGCAGTCCTTCGCTAGGACTTAGTTTCCTGGCAGTCTTTCGCCAGGTGCCTAGCATTCCTTCGCTAGGACTTTGTCTCTGCACACTTGAGTAACATTGTTAGATCACAAATAAACATAACTTTGAATCCTTTGCCAATATCAAAACAAGGTTCGATATGGTGCTTCCTGCACCAACAATCTCCCCCTTTTTGATTTATGGCAACACAATTCAAAGTTAAGTAAAAAACATATACAGTTTAAGCAAAAAGATAAAAACACAATGAAGTATAAACAGAATAGATTTTTAAAAAAATTCTTTATTTCTCATACTCCCCCTAAAACCCTGAATTATTATGTTAAAACACTTAACTTTGACCTTTCCTCCCCCTTTGACATATATCAAAAACATACATGGGCGAAAAAAGGTTTCTAATAGAGAGTTTTGAGTTTGTGTAAAACTTCTAAGTTTTTTGACAAAGTGTTTTAAAAAGCATTTGCATAAAAACTTATTACACTTAGACAATTTTCCATTTTGCAAACCTAAATTTTGTTTTAAAAAAACTTTTACTTATAAGGCTTTGCAAAAAGGAAATTTACTTAGGCCAAAATTTGAAGTCAAATTTCCAAAAAAAAGTTCAACTTTGAGAATTGAAAAAAATTTGTTTTTAAAATAATTTGCACACTTAGACGAATTTGCTTGGAAATACTTTATGTATTTTGAAAAATAAAATTTGTAAAGCTTCTAGACAAGTTTTTCACCAAAAAAACTCTACTTAGAAACATTTGCCAAAATTTTCAACTAGTTTTTGTTTACTAAGAAGAAGAATTTTACTTAAGAAAAAATATGCACTTAAGAAATTTTGAAATACTTAAAAATACTTAGAAATTTTTGAAGCACTTTTAATGAAAATTAAACAAAATTTCCTTTCTCTCCCCCTTAATGTGAAATTCTTCTCCTTCTTTTTTAGACCATTTCTAAGTTCAGTTTTTAAAAAGATATTTTGAAAAACTTTTGAGTATCACAAAGGAAATTCTTAGATAAGAGCAACTCGAAATTTTCAATAAAGTTTCTTTAAAAAGGAAAAAGTTTAAGGAGAAAGTTTGTGTATCAGAGCCTATGAGTTTTGAAAATATAAAAATACTTAGTATAATTCTCGAAAGTAT
This sequence comes from Boesenbergia rotunda, assembly GCA_024364735.1. Taxonomy (NCBI): domain Eukaryota; kingdom Viridiplantae; phylum Streptophyta; class Magnoliopsida; order Zingiberales; family Zingiberaceae; genus Boesenbergia; species Boesenbergia rotunda. Next base: position 14,775 of record JAGFNQ010003753.1, read on the forward strand.
AGCAAAAAGATTAAATTTCTAGATTAAATCCATTTTGAAGAGTATTGTGAGGTCAAAAAAAATATTTTGAAAAAAATTTTCCTTAAAAAATTTAGAAAAGATTTTTCAAGTACTTTTGAGATAAATTATGATTTGAAACACATAAGTACTTTTAGAAAAGTGTTAGACTTTGAAAAATATGAGTAATTTTTGAAACGTATTAGACTTTGAAAAATATAATATTTTACTTGACTAGGTTTCTTTTCCAATCTGACACAATCCTAGGAAGCCTTGTTGATTATAAGGACCTTTTCCTAAGTGTCCTGGAAATTCTCCAACCCAAGTAAATATTATTTCAAAAATAATTTCATAAGCCATAATAATAATAGCATTTTGAAAGACTTATATTTTTAGTAAGGATTTTGAAGATATAGTTCATGAAAATATGTTATTAAATAATTTCAAAACAGATAATTATTAATAAAAACTTTTCAGAAATTCTTCTTTTGATTCAGCCTCCCCCTAAATTTGACACATTCTAGGAGTCCTAGTAAATTATGTAGTGGACCTTCCTCTGTGTCTTTAGGGTTTACCAAAATCAAAAGAATAACTTTGAAGTATGATAATTTTTAAGAAGATAATTTTTGAAAACACAACTTGGAATGATAGCATAGTTTTCGAAAATCATTTTGAAATGATGATAATTTTTCAAAGAGATAGTAATATGCGAGGGTTTTTGAATCAAATTTTTGAAAACCTTATTTTTAGATGATAGTTAGTTTTAGAGCATAAGGTTTTTGAAAAAAATCTGAATTTTTCGAAAAAGATTAAGAAGAACTCCCCCTGTATCTGACACAGTCTGACTTTTATCTAAGTTCCTTAAGGGATATCAGTGTTGACCAGGTTTGACTATGTGGACTAGGGTTGACTATTTTGACCAAGTTAATGACTAAATCAGAACAAGCCCTAGACTCTATTTATTGTGATATTTAACAAGAAAAAAATGTTAGGAATGAAAAATTAGGGTACAGTAAAATAAATTAAAAATTAGAGGTAAGTTTGAATAACTTTTGCAAACCCCTTTTTTTTTATTCAAAAGGATAGTGAATCATGCTTTTAGGTCCTAGATGTCTCACCCAGTTCTACGTGGTCAAACATATTAACCTTATGGGTTGTGTGAGACAAATATTTAATTTTAACAAAAAAATGGTTAATTTTGAAACATTACACCTTAGTAAAAAATAATAATTTTTGATGATTTTGAAATTAATTAGAATTTTAATTTTAACAGTTAGTCAAATTAAATTTGAATGTTACAAGTCAGATGAATTAAATTTGAATTTTAAAAGTCAGATGAATTGAATTTGATTGAATTAAATTTAATTTATTAAGATTTAATTGAATTTAATTGATTTAATTAAGATTTAATAATTATGATTTGATTTTGATTTAATTGAATTAATTAAGATTTGATTTTGATTTAATTGATTTGATTTTGATTTAATTAAGATTTGATTTTGATTTAATTAAGATTTGATTTTTATTTAATAATGATTTGATATTGATTTAATCGAATTAATTTTAGTTTGATTAATCTGAATTAGTTGGTTGGGTTGGACTCAACTTTTAGGTCCTAAGCATCTCACTCATTTCTAAGTGACAAAACAGGATATCCTTAACTGTTTTGTGAGATGCATATTTTAATAGAAAGATTTATTTTGAAAAGGCCATAATTAATTTTAAAAAGTTGAATTAACTTTGAAAACTATTTTAATGAATGTTAACTTTATTTTGAAAAAGTAGTTGAGTCTAAGATCAATTGAAATTTGTGTTAGATTTGAATTTGACAAGAAGTAACTTGAATTTTGAATTTCAAAAATTGGCTTCCAGGTCTTGGTGAGGCACTAGGCCTTCTTTGGCCGTAGCCTTATTGGATCATCAACCCTTTCCTAGACAAAGCCTTTTAGTGAAATTTCATCTTCAAAATCACTTTTTGATAAATTCTGGTCTAACTAGTTTGGGTCTTGGATCGGTAGCTTCGGCTAGTTATGCCAAAATGGCTTCCCTAACGTACTATCATCTCACCTCCACCCAATACTATGTTGTTCAAACTTCAATTAAATCATTTTAGTCCTTAAACTAACCAATCCTAATTAAAAAAATAACTAAAATAAAAGCAACATACAATTAAAGCAAACAAAAAATTGATCTAAGTTACATCATAATCAAAATAAAACTCTGGGTTTTTAAAATCAGCATGGTTGTGAATTAAGTTTTCTAACGTATTACCCTTAACTGATTTATACGAGTCAATCATATTATTCAAGGTAAATATTGGATTTTCAAATACTGTAAATTTACCTTTTGATTCCCGGTTGGGAATCTCCCCCTTTATTCTAGCCATTTTTCTTTTGCTTGATTGTTTCTTTGATATTTTGTAGCGGTCGTGAGCCAACCAGACCAGTTTTCAAGGATCCCTTCCTTCGTCGTCAGATTCTGAGTCTGAGTCGGACTCATGTACAGGTTGAATCTTCTTCTTTGGTGGTTTTCTTGGAGTTTTCCCTATAATAACAACTATACCTTCCTCGACCATTGCAGTATCAGCTTGATTATTTAACCTTAGTATAGAAGAAAATGATTCAAAATTAGTTACCAACTTTGTCTCAGAAAACTCGTCGTCTGACTTAGGTTTGATTTCGACATCGGGTGTCGAGTCTGACTCGGCTGTTTGTGCTTGGAGCGAGACTGCAAGATAACTTTGGTAATCTTCTTCTTCATTTGATTCGTCTGATGATTCGAACATCTCTCCTTTAAAGACCTCAATATCGGAGCTCTTTTCATGTAGGTTGAGTAGCTTCTCCCACATCTCTTTAGCACATCCAAATGAACCGACTAGCTTGAGTTGTTCGTTGGTTAGACCGCATTGTATGATTACTATTGCCTTAGCATCAGTCTCGATCTTCCTTAGAGTTGGTTCGTCCAATTTGTCCCAAGCAATCGATGTTCCATCTTCCGTGGGGAATCTGAACCCCGTTTGGATTATCGACCATAAATCTAGATTAGCCTTCAGGTGGGATTCCATTTGACTTCTCCATGAGTTGAAATTTTCGCCAGAGAAGAGCGGTGGACGAATGCTATTCCATTCTTGATTGGCCATTAAAAATGATCCTTGCACACAATAGAAATAACAGAAATATACCAAGACTTGGTCTTGGATTAGTAGTGCGGGAGAAGGTAAAAAATAGCTCAAAATAAATATTGCACGAATTTCGAGGAGGAATAATAATAAAATAATAAAAACAATTTATTACAAATTTTTGAAAATATTAACTTTGTCAATTCTGATTAATGATGAAAAATAAAAATTTAATGTTAAAAAAAATTTGCTCGAATTAAGGTAGCACGAATTTCGAGGAAAATATTAAAATAATAATAAAAAAATTTATGACAAATTTTCAAAAATTGTTCGTTTTATTAATTTTGACTTATGGTAAAAAAATGAGAATTCAAAATTGAAAAAGGCGTAAGAATATTTTAAATACACCTACAGATATTATTTATAAAAAAAAGATCGAGTGGTGTTGCACCAACCTCGATTAATGAAAAAGAAAAGAAAAGAAAATTATTTTGTAAAATCCGAAAATACTCTCAAATTGGTGGTTGCACCAAATTTGAGCTTCCCTGCTCTGATACCATTTGTTGGATCGAGAGAACCGATAGAGGGGGGGGGTGAATATCGGAAATCGTTCCGATTTAGGGAAAGAGAAATTGCACAGCGGAAAATAAAACACAACACACGAACACAAGTGGTTTTACTTGGTTCGGAGCCTAGGTCGACTCCTACTCCAAGGCCCACGGTAGTTGACCGTTTACTTTGGGCAATTCTATATGAGGCGCAAAAATAGTCTACAAAGATGGATTACAATAGTAGTGTAATAAGCACAGAATTAAAAGATCGCTCTTTTGTTACCGACGTCCGAGGTAGATTGACTTTTCGGAGTAGAGGGACGTCGTCGGCTCGAGTTGGGAGGTTTCCGGAGCAGAGTGCGGGAGTAGAAGAGCGTCGAAGCGTTGAATGAATTGTTGCCTTGAGCCTTGGGGTCGAGGGCCCTTTATATAGCCCTGGGGGAGCCCGGGACGTCGGGGGCGCCCCCCATGTGTCAGTTGATCCGGTAGTTGCTCGGTCAGCTTCTGATCCCTTTACATTCGGGATCAGCTTTGACCGGGGCACCCGGAGCGCTCGGGGCGCCCGTATTGACCGGGTCAAACTTTCATCTGTTGGCTTCGAGGGGAGCTGCTTCGGTAGTTGGCGCTGGGGGCGCCCGGAGCGCTGGGGGCGCTCGGGAGCAGCGGGGGCGCCCGGGAGCACGGGGGCGCCTGGGAGATGAGCTGTCGAAGCCTGCTCTTGTTTTATGTGTTTTCTGTTTACCTTGGGGGCGCCCGGGACACTCCGGGTACCCTGGTCAGCTGTTACCTCATTCCTTTGAGGCTCTCTGAGCTGCAGACATTCATTCTTTCGGTCCTGCATCCAGGGTTAGTCCAAAACACCATAAAACAATAAAATATTAGTTTATAGAGCCTTAACTGTCTTGGTTCTGAATTTGGGTCTCCAAAATGGAACCCTAGGTCGAAACGACGCCTACTGTTCCCTCGACGGGGAACGCGTCCTCACCTACTCGTCTCGGGAGAATGTACCTAATTCCAACTGCTCCTCTGGTTGGACTTTTGCCTGGCGGTCCTTCGCCAGGTCTTGGATACCGAGCTGTCCTTCGCCCGGTGCCTAGCAATCCTTCGCTAGGGCTTGGATACCGAGCTGTCCTTCACCCGGTGCCTAGCATTCCTTCGCTAGGGCTTCAGTCCCAAGCTGTCCTTCGGCTGGCGCCTAGCAGTCCTTCGCTAGGTCTTGGATACTGGCAGTCCTTCGCCAGGTGCCTAGCAGTCCTTCACTAGGGCTTTGTATCTGTAGGACCGGTGCCGTCGATAGATGGGGGGGGGGTGAATATCGATCGTGAAAACTTTCGTAAATATTTCGTAAGACTTCTGGACTCAGAGCGTTAGTGCAGCGGAAACATAAAAATAAAATAAAAGAAAGCAAAACAGGGGACACGGCAGGTTTATTTACTTGGTTCCCAACCCCCCAGGGTCAGTACGTCCAAGGCCTATGTACTCGGCGTTGAGTCCACTAATAGTCTCCTTTCCGAAATTTCCGGAGGTGGAGAAACCCGACTTACAGTGCAATATTACAAGCAATAATAAAGAAAAATAAATACTGTAATTAATTGCAAACCAAGCAAAAATGTGAAGCTCGGCGGATCTGGACCTCCGAAGTGCCGCGCACATCCTCCTGGAGCCTCCCGGTCACAGAGCCTCGTCTTTAGCGCGTTGTCGTCAGTCGGAATGAATAGAATCGCAGTTAGGAAGTGTGTTAGAAGAAGAGGGGTCGAAGCCCCTTTTATAGCCCTCCTGGGGGCACCCTGGTCGACGGGGGCGCCTCGAAAAACCCGGTTAACTCTTATCCTCGCGCCTACCTCGCCGTAGGTGATAAGAACTTTGACCAGGGTGCCCCGGATGCTCCGGGCTCCCCCTTGAGGGCTTATCCTGTGTTCTGGCTTCGAAACAGCAAAACAACTACTAATCAGGGCGCCCCGGACGCTCCGGGCGCCCCGGTTGACACCTGTTCTGCAAACACACGTTTGCTGCATGTATTAGTACTGCCTGGGGGCGCCCCGGACGCTCCGGGCGCCCCAGTTGACACTTGTTTTGACTGCATCATGAAACTGCATGTTTTAGTACGACCTGGGGGCGCCCCGGACGCTCCGGGCGCCCCGGACGCTCCGGGCGCCCCGGACGCTCCGGGCGCCCCGGACGCTCCGGGCGCCCCGGTTGCATGGGGGCACCCCCCTTAAGGCCTGCAAACCTAGTTTACCTGCTTTGTCTTCGTTTCTTGATACCTGCAAGATACACAAACACAAAGCATAGATACATATAATGTTAGCCTTAAGGACTTGGTTCGAACTTCAAATTTGCATGAAACCCTAGGTCGAACCGGCACGAGTTCCTATCCCCGAGAACTCGCCCTTCACCTACTCCTTTCAGGAGACGGTTGCCACCCGGTCCTTCGGGTGGACTTTTGCTTAGCTTCCGATACTTCGGATCTTGAGACGCCCGAACCCCGACCCGTCTCTACTCCTTTCCTTAGTCATCGCTCAGCTAAGTTGCTCAGTCCCTTGGACCAAGACTTCATTACCTAGCAATCCTTCGCCAGGTGCCTAGCAGTCCTTCGCCAGGTCTTCTATGCCTAGCAGCCCTTCGCTAGGTGCCTAGCATCCCTTCGCTAGGTCTTCTATGCCTAGTAGTCCTTCACTAGGTGCCTAGCAGCCCTTCGCTAGGTCTTAGGGTTACGATACCTAGCAGCCCTTCGCTAGGTGCCTAACATCCCTTCGTTAGGTCTTGGGGTTACAATACCTAGCAGCCCTTCGCTAGGTGCCTAGCAGCCCTTCGCTAGGACTTGGGGTTTCGATGCCTAGCAGCCCTTCGCTAGGACTTGGGGTTTCGATGCCTAGTTTAACTACTTTTCTTCAGCTTTGGTTACTTCACTTTTGGTCCCCTTTGTCTATTCATTGTATCACTGACTTAAGTATATTGTCAAACATTAAAACATATAAAGGAGAACATCATTGATGCAACTTGCACCAACAATCTCCCCCTTTTTGATGTTTGACAATAACTTAAGTTAGATTGGTTTAAGGGGCTAAATTACTATCCTTGGGATAGAAAAGCTGAAAGGTATAGGTTTTGGGAGAGTAAAAAATTTTATAACTGAAAAAAAAATTCTAACTTAAGCACTCTCTCCCCCTTTGTCATGCATCAAAAAAACTTGCATCAACAATAAAAAACATTGAATTTTTGTTTTGAAAATACTTAGTGCAATTTTGTTTTTTTTTAAAATTGCATAAATTTGAAAAATGCTCTAGGTTTAAAATATAATTACTTTGAAAAGATGATTTGTAAGGAGTGCAAGTACTTTTAAAAGATTATTTAAATCCCTTTTTGAAAAAATATAAGTATATTTTTTGAGAAATTAAGTACTTAACAATACATTTGAAAATAATTTTTTTTTCAAAATTAAGAATATTGGTTTTGAAAGACATAAGTACTTTTTTTTGAAAATATTTTACTTGATTGAGTTTCTTTTCCAGTCTGACATCATCCTAGGAAACCTTGTTGACCACAAGGGCATTTCCTAAGTGTCCTGGAAAGTTTTCAAACAGGTAAATATTATTATAAATTTTTAATAAAAATGATAATATTTCACAAAGTATGTGCTAAAAAACTGTGTGAATTTTGAAGATCTAATATTTTACTTAACTTGGTCTATTTTCCAGTCTGACACTATCCTAGGAAACCTTGTTGACCACAAGGACATTTCCTAAGTGTCCTGGGAATTTTCCAACCTAAGTAACTATTATTTCAAAATCATTTCATAAGTCACACAAATTTTAATAAGTGGTATTTTGAAAAACATAGATTTTTAGTTTTTTAAAAGCATGTAATTGAATAATTCTTTTAATTTGACCTCCCCCTAAACTTGACTCAGTCCTGGGAAGCTTGTTGACCACAAGTACTCTTCCTTTGAGTCTTAAGGTTTGATTCAAATCAAAGGAATTTTCTAATAATAAAAAATAGTTTAAGACTTGAAAAAATTTGACTCAGACTCCCCCTAAATCTGACACATCCTAGGAGTCCTTTTTAGATTATGAAGTGGACCTTCCTCTGTGTCTTTAGGGTTTATCAGAATCAAAAGAACAGGTAAACATTTGATTTTTGCAATAGGTAAAATCTTTTTCGAAAAGCCACAAGTGATAACGATTAAAGCATGATTTTCGAAAAGATATTTTCAAATAATAGTAATGTTTTTAAAGTGCAGTTTGAAAAATATGAAAAGCACTCCCCCTGCATCAATGCCGTTTTACTCTATCTAAGTGCCCTAAGGAACTTTAGTGCTGTCCTAAGAGGCTTGTGTCTAATTGCGTGAGTCAATCAATTTTTGAAAACAATATACCTTTTTGAAAAATGTGTAATATATATAATCAATCAGACAAGCATGAATTCCATAAAAACATTATTATGTTAAAGCTCTATTTTGAAAAATATATTTTTAGGAAAATATTCTAACAATTTTGAAAAACAATTTTGAAAAATATTTTTCAATTCATTAGTCCTTAACATCTCACCCATTTTAGATGTATCAATACAACAAGCATGATTGCCTTATAGATGTATTGTGAGATGCTTGAATCATTTTCCATTATTAAATCTAAGATTTAATTGAAATTTATGTTAGATTCGAATTTGACAAAGGATAATTTGAATTTGAATTTCAAAAATTGGCTTCCAGGTCTTGGTGAGGTACTAGGCCTTCTTTGGCCGTAGCCTTATGGGATCATCCACCCTTTTCTTGACAAAGCCTTTTAATAAAATTTCATTTTCAAATTAAATTAGGTCATTTTCTGGTCTAACTAGCTTGGGTCTTGGATCGGTAGCTTCGGCTGGTTTCACCAGTCTAAAGAGACCAAGTAGACTTGATCTTATTAGAGTTGGTTTCCCCAACGTACTATCATCTCACCTCCTCCCAATACTATGTTGCCAAATTTCAATTATCTTTTTCTTATGACCTTTCTAAATTATGCATAAAAATTAATTATGAATGACATGTCATATATTTTAAAGGAAAATAGCAAATGCATGGCATGACAATTATGCATGAGTCAAACAAGTCAAGACATTTTATTTTTGTTTCTAAGAATGTATCAAATTCTCGATTTGATACATATCGTGTGAACCTGCGAATATGTCAACCCACTTTGACATATTTGATTTTATTGAATTAATTGTTGCGATTTGGGTAAGGTTTTAGTTTGGTTCAGGTTTAAGTGATTTAAGATTGGATTTAGTTGAATTAAAATTGAGTTAATTGAATAGTGAATTAATTTGAATTAATTGAATTAAAGTGAATTTATTGAATTAATTTGAATTAAGGTGAATTAATTGAATTAATTTAAATTTAATTGAATTTAAGTGGATTAATTTGAATTATTTGAATTTAATTGAATTTAATTGAATTTAAGTGGATTAATTCGAATTATTTGAATTTAATTGAATTTAATTGAATTTAAGTGGATTAATTCGAATTATTTGAATTTAATTGAAGTTTAATTGAATTAAATTAATTTAATTGAAGTTTAATTGAATTAAATTGATTTAATTAAATTAATTAAGATTTAATTGATTTAATTAAGATTTATTTGAATTAATTAAGATTTAACTGAATTAATTTGATTAATTAAGATTTAATTGAATTAATTTGATTAATTAAGATATAATTGAATTAATTTGATTAATTAAGGTTTAACTAAGGTTTAATTAACAGTTGTGAGTTTAAATTCATCATTTTCATTATTTCGAAAATTTCTTCTTCGTTTTTATTTTTCTTTCCGAAATTTTCTATTAATTTTGATTTATTTGATTCTTTGTAATTTTCATTAATTATGGCCCTAATCTTAGAAAATTCCATTTCCTCCTCAAAATCAATATCCTTAAAGTGTGTGGAGTAAAATGGGCCACTAGTTAAGGTTTTATAGTAGTCTTCAGGATTATCTATAATTAAATTATTATCAAGAATAAAATCATTTTTATCCTCAGAATAATTTTCAATTAAATCATGTTTATCCTCAGAATAATTTTCAATAAAATTATGTTTATCCTCAGAATAATTTTCAATAAAATTATGTTTATCCTCAGAATAATTTTCAATAAAATCATGTTTATCCTCAGAATTATTTTCAATAAAATCATGTTTATCCTCAGAATTATCCTTAAGGTTTTCAAATTCAAATTCGGAGTTATCCTTAGGATTAACTTTTTCTGAATTAAAATTGTCAGTAATATTATCAGAATTGATTTTATCAGAATTATTATCAGAATAATTATCAGAATTAATTTTATTTATTTCTGAATTTATATTTTGAATTAAACAATTAATTTCTGATATTTTAGTCATATCTTTATTTTCTAACTTATCATGCAAGAGGCTAATTTTATTATGCAGTAATTCTAATTTATCAGAAAAATTAACTAAATTATCACAAAATATTGCAGGAAAAATTTTCGGAACATAAATTTTCCGTACCTTCGCCGGACACTTGTTTTTGTATTGTCCGTACTTCTTGCATTTGAAGCATTGTACATGTTCCTTGTTCTTCCGGACTCCTGGCGCTGGTACCTCCTTCGCCGCCGGTGGTGTAGACCGAGTCTTACGAGTAGGGCACTGATTTTTATAGTGCCCTCTCTCCCTGCACGTGAAACAAATAATATGCAATTTAAAATTAGACATTAAAAAAAATTATACCTGATTCACCCCTGGGCTCCCCCTCAACTCCTGGCGTCGTTGCTCCGTCGGCGGTTAGTCCGGTGAAGAGCGGCTCGGCTCTGATACCACTTGTAGGACTGGTACCGTCGATAGAGGGGGGGGGTGAATATCGATCGTGAAAACTTTTGTAAATATTTCGTAAGACTTCTGGACTCAGAGCGTTAGTGCAGCGGAAACATAAAAATAAAATAAAAGAAAGCAAAACAGGGGACACGGCAGGTTTATTTACTTGGTTCCCAACCCCCCAGGGTCAGTACGTCCAAGGCCTATGTACTCGGCGTTGAGTCCACTAATAGTCTCCTTTCCGAAATTTCCGGAGGCAGAGAAACCCGACATACAGTGCAATATTACAAGCAATAATAAAGAAAAATAAATACTGTAATTAATTGCAAACCAAGCAAAAATGTGAAGCTCGGCCGATCTGGACCTCTGAAGTGCCGCACACTTCCTCCTAGAGCCTCCCGGTCGTAGAGCCTCGTCTTTAGCGCGTTGTCGTCGGTCGGAATGAATAAAATCGCAGTTAGGAAGTGTGTTATAAGAAGAGGGGTCGAAGCCCCTTTTATAGCCCTCCTGGGGGCACCCTGGTCGACGGGGGCGCCCCGAAAATCCCGGTCAACTCTTATCCTCGCGCCTACCTCGCCGTAGGTGATAAGAACTTTGACCAGGGCGCCCCGGATGCTCCGGGCTCCCCCTTGAGGGCTTATCCTGTGTTCTGGCTTCGAAACAGCAAAACAACTACTAATCAGGGCGCCCCGGACGCTCCGGGCGCCCCGGTTGACACCTGTTCTGCAAACACACGTTTGCTGCATGTATTAGTACTACCTGGGGGTGCCCCGGACGCTCCGGGTGCCCCGGTTGACACCTGTTTTGATTGCATCACGAAACTACATGTTTTAGTACTACCTGGGGGCGCCCCGGACGCTCCGGGCGCCCCGGTTGCATGGGGGCGCCCCGGTTGCATGGGGGCACCCCTCTTAAGGCCTGCAAACCTAGTTTACCTGCTTTGTCTTCGTTTCTTGATACCTGCAAGATACCCAAACACAAAGCATAGATACATATAATGTTAGCCTTAAGGACTTGGTTCGGACTTCGGATTTGCACGAAACCCTAGGTCGAACCGACACGAGTTCCTATCACCGAGAACTCGCCCTTCACCTACTCCTTTCAGGAGACGGTTGCCACCCGGTCCTTCGGGTGGACTTTTGCTTAGCTTCCGATACTTTGGATCTCGAGACGCCCGAACCCCGACCCGTCTCTACTCCTGTCCTTAGTCATCGCTCAGCTAAGTTGCTCAGTCCCTTGGACCAAGACTTCATTACCTAGCAATCCTTCGCCAGGTGCCTAGCAGTCCTTCGCCAGGTCTTCTATGCCTAGCAGCCCTTCGCTAGTTGCCTAGCATCCCTTCGCTAGGTCTTCTATGCCTAGTAGTCCTTCACTAGGTGCCTAGCAGCCCTTCGCTAGGTCTTAGGGTTACGATACCTAGCAGCCCTTCGTTAGGTGCCTAACATCCCTTCGTTAGGTCTTAAGGTTACAATACCTAGCAGCCCTTCGCTAGGTGCCTAGCAGCCCTTCGCTAGGTCTTGGGGTTACAATACCTAGCAGCCCTTCGCTAGGTGCCTAGCAGCCCTTCGCTAGGACTTGGGGTTTCGATGCCTAGCAACCCTTCGCTAGGTGCCTAGCAGCCCTTCGCTAGGACTTGGGGTTTCGATGCCTAGTTTAACTAGGACTTTTCTTCAGCTTTGGTTACTTCACTTTTGGTCCCCTTTGTCTATTCATTGTATCACTGACTTAAGTATATTGTCAAACATTAAAACACATAAAGGAGAACATCATTGATGCAACTTGCACCAACAGTATCCTGTCAGTCCTTCGCCAGGTGCCTAGCAGTCCTTCGCTAGGACTTTGTTTCCTGGCAATCCTTCGCCAGGTGCCTAGCATTCCTTCACTAGGACTTTGTCTCTGCACACTTGAGTAACATTGTTAGATCACAAATAAACTTAACTTTGAATCCTTTGCCAATATCAAAACAAGGTTCGATATGGTGCTTCCTGCACCAACACGATTAGATCCGAACCATCCTTCAATTTCTGGTTGATCCAAGCTCAAGATAGACTTAATCAAGTTCATGGATCATGATCTAAAAGTTTAGGCCAGATCAGAGTTAATTCAGCCGTTCGATCGAGCAGTAGAAGATATAGACTGTCCAAGCTAAAGAAGAGAAGATCTGAGCCATCCGCTTTAGATCTGAGTGATCCAAGCTAAGGAGCAGTAGATTAGAACCCTTGATCAAGATCTGGGAAGTTTGGGTTTGATCTGACTTGATCCGACCATTGGATGGGATCGGAGTAATCACAGCCGTCCAAATTCAAAGTCAATTGATTAAAATAGAATTCCCTCCGCGCTTTGTCGGGGTCGAGATCGCATCTCAGTTTCCAGTTTTCTTCTCCGTTCGTCTTCTCCGATCGTAGGCGGCCACTCCAGTTTCAGTTTCTCTCCAGATTTTCGAGTCATCAGGGTCGAGTCTCCGAAAGGTTGGTTGTGAGATCTGTTTCTGCCATCTCCGGCGAGGGTATCGCCGAGCTCTGCTTCGGCCAATCGATTTCTGAGCGGTCGCTAGCTTCACCGATCGGGATCCGTCTGAGTAGTTTGAGGGGTTCTCTGACTTGCGCCGAAGGGTCATGAGCTAGAGTGCAACCAGCTGATCGAGTGGAAGAGCCAATTCAACTCAACCGATTGAAGGAGCTTTGATATGAAGACTTGCGATCTAAGGGGTTCTTGGATCAATTCTTGTGTGACGGCAGGAAGCTAAATTTGGTGACGAATCTGATCTGGAGTCATTAGTTAATAGATTTCATTCCTGAATTGTCTTCGATTGTTTTTGAATTCTGTTTTTAAGTTCTGTATCAGTGTGTTTTCAGTTACTGATCGGACTGTCGTCCGATCTAGACTCCACCTGATCAGTCACCTGACCGATCAGGATTGCATATGATAGTCAACCGACCGATCAAGAGATTTTCCTGCGCAAATAGACTCTGATTTAGTTTATAACTTGCTTAATTTCCATTTCCAACTTTAGATACAATGTTAGTGAATTTCTACAATTGATATCAGTTTTATACTTCAATTTTGCAACTTCAAATTGTTGTGTTAAATTTTCCTAGTGGTTATGCTTCATTCTTGCAAAACCTAGTTAACTCTACTTAGTTACATCAATTCCATTTCAATTGTTGCTTCCATTCTTACTTGCAAAACAAAACCCCGATTTTATTCCGAAAACCCAAATCATTTAACGACAAATAACTTTCAAGCTTAATTCGAACACTCGCAACTAGTCCTGGAAAAATACGACCTGAGGCCCCTATTTTACATTTCTACTTTGTTAGCAAGGGTTTTCAACTTTATAAATTTCTAAATTTGAGACCCACATTCGTGACATCTATATTGGGACCCATCAAATTTTTGGCGCCGTTGTCGGGGGAAAACTAGTTGAGTTTGTTTGATTTAGCTTGTGTGCTTATTTCATATCTTGTGATCCATTTTTGTGCTTATCTCTATATTTTGTGATTCATTTCATTTGTTTCATTCTTGTGTATACATGTGCTATGATTTTTTATATTTGTGTATGACCAGATCTGTAGGTGGTATTCTTGAAAACTTTGATCCTGAAATTGAAAGAACTTTCAGAGCCAGGAGGAATCAACTCAGTGTTTCAGAGGCTTTTGACATTATTCCTACTCAGCCTATTTCTACTTATTCAGTTGATCGTATGGCAGACCACCAGAAAACTATGAAAGAACTAGCAGCACCAGATGATGCTTTTCAGTACTCCTGCATTGCCTACCCAGAGCTCACTGGAGATTTTGAATTAAGATCAGGACTGATTCATCTTTTCCCCAAATTTCAAGGTTAGTCTGGGGAGGATCACAACAGACATTTACATGAGATTCACGTTGTCTGCTCCACCATGAAGCCTCAGGGTATTTCAGAGGAAGATATCAAGCTGAGGGCATTCCCATTTTCCCTTACTGGAGCAGCAAAGGATTGATTTTACTACTTACCTACTGGGCATGTATCTAGCTGGATTTCTATGAAAAAAGCTTTTTTAGAGAAGTACTTTCCAACATCAAGGACGACAATCATCAGAAAGAGCATCTGTGGAATACAACAAGTAGTGGGAGAAACTTTGTATGACTACTGGGAAAGGTTCAACAAACTTTGTTCTAGCTGCCCACAGCACCAGATTAGTGAGCAGTTACTCATTCAATATTTTTATGAGGGACTTCTCTAGATGGATCAGATCATGATAGACGCTGCAGCAGGAGGTGCCCTAGTAAACAAAACACCAAATCAAGCTAGGGAGCTAATTTCAAATATGACAGAGAACTCACAGCAATTTGGTAGTAGACTTTGTCCACCAGAGGAGTTAATGAAGTTCAGATGGTATCAAATGAGCAGAAGGAAATCAAGAATTCATTGATGGAGCTCACATCTCTGGTGAAACAAATGACTCTAAATAATGTGAGTCAAAATCAGAATTTCTCAGTACCACCACCTTCAAGCCAAGTGATGAGGTTATATAGTATTTGTTCAAGCCAAGACCATAATTCTGATCTATGTCCTAACCTCTAACAAGATGAGACATTAGCTGCATTGACTAGGGGACAATTCCAAGCCAAAAACAACCCCTACTCATCTACCTATAATCTGGGTTGGAGGGATCATCCAAACATAAAGTATGGGAATTCTTTCTATCAGCAGAACCCATCACATCAACCCTATCAACATCCCCAACAGAATTTCCAACAAGTTCAGCAAGGACAACAACAATTTCAGCTATTTCAACAACCTTTCCAACAATTTCAGCAACCCTATCAAGGAAATCAACCACCTTTTCAAGTGAATCAGCAAGGGTTTCAAGGAAGTTCGAATTTTGAGCAACAAAATCAGTTTTCACAACAAGGTTATCAGCCATTCAACCAAGATTTTCAGCCACCAAATCAGAATTTCCAGCCCACTCAATTTTAGCCCTCATAACCACAATTTTAACCTCAACCTCAGAATTTTCAGAGTTACAATTCTCCACCATTTCAACTAAGTTCTCAGCAGAATTTTCAGCAATTTTCTCAACCATTTCAGTCCTATAATCAGCCCCAACATCCCTACTTTCAAGGATCTCAACATGTTCAACAATTTCAACAACCTCAATCATCATTTCAAGGCCCATCAAAGTCTCATGCTAACCAAGGGGGCTATGGAGGCTCTAGTGGAGGAAATGTGCAACAACAAAGGATAGAGGAGATGCTTCAACAACTTTTGCAACAACAAAGGAATGCCCCCACCATACAAAACCTTGAGAGGCAAATTGGACAATTGGCTAGTGGGATGAATTAAATTTAAGCTCAAGGATCAAGCCAACTACCTTCTCAAGCTACTCCAAACCCAAAGGGAAACGTTAGTGCTATTACATTGTGGAGTGGGAAGGTTGCTTCAACTCCAAATGGTTCAAGAGCTGATTTTTCTGAAAACAGGACATCGCCTTCATTTCCAGCCCCAAACAACCCTGAAAAGTCTCTAAATTCAGTTGGTTTCACCCCTAGCTCAAGCCTAACTCCTTCATCAAGTAATCCTGTGAATTTGGTGGAAAATGGAGGAGAAATCAGTAGCAAAGATGGGTTTATAGCAGCTACCTCAGTGGAGAAATCAATCCCAATTTTAGCCCCTTAACTTTCGGCTCAAGAGGAGGATTTGAGAGTTCCTTTGCCCTTTCCCCAGCACAAGACACAAGACAAGAAGCAAGTGGAGGAGGAGAAAGCTAAGGAATACAATGAGCTAGTGAAATTGTTTAGTAAAGTGGAGATCAATGCACCCTTGTTGACATGATAAAATAGTTTCCTAAATATGCAAAGTTCCTCAAAGACTTATGTGTTCACAAGAAGAAGTTGAAGGAGAATGAGTTGGTCAGCTTGGGGAAAAATATTTCAGCACTTATTCATGCCATTCCTCAGAAGTGTGAAGACCCTGGAGTTTTTACTGTATCTTGTGAGATAGGGAGGACCATGTTCCATGATGCCATGTTGGATTTAGGAGCCTCCATAAATGTGATGCCCAGATCAGTCTTCCAGATGCTTGGCATAGGCCCTCTACAACCTACCGGAGTTGTGATTCAGTTGGCAGACAGGAGTCAGACCCAACCCGTCGGGATTATTGAAAATGTGTTAGTTAAGGTGAAGGAGCTGATATTTCCTGCAGATTTTTACATTCTGGACATGGAGGGAGACTACCTTGCACACAGATCTCCACACATCCTAGGGAGGCTATTTTTGAAGACTGCAAGAACAAAGATAGATATATATGCTGGCACACTTTCGATAGAAATTGGAGACACAGTAGTCCAATTCAGCATATTTGCTGCCATGAAGCACCCTAGAGAAGACCACTCTATTATGAGCATTGGCATTTTAGAGGAGTTGGATGATGCAGATATTTTGGTTGGGGGAGCTTCACTTGATTTTTCTAGAGGAGTTGATAGTTCAGAGGAGGCTGAGGATGTACATGCTCTAGAGGAGGTTGATTCAGAGGCTATTTCAGACTTACTTCTAGTTGGAGAGGATTTTCTAGGTGTAGGGGATTGCACAGAGCTCCAGGGATCACCTATTTCTATTGATATTTCAGAGGACTCAGAAGAGAGGTGTGTGAGTGTAGGGGATTGCACTGAGTCCCAAGGATCACTCATACCTACTGAGTAGGCCCAGATTGAGCTTAAGCCACTACCAGATCATTTGAAGTATGTATTTCTAGGAGAGGAGCAGAGTTTTCCAGTTATCATTGCTCAGCACTTGGAATCAGAGCAGTAAGAAAAATTATTGCAAGTCCTGAGGCAGTATAAGAAAGATATTGGGTGGACTTTATCACATATACCAGGTATTATCCCAACTATCTGCATGCATAGGATATTCTTGGAAGAAAATATTAAACCAGTGAGGCAGCCACAAAGGAGACTTAATCCACTCATTTTGGATGTTGTTAAGAAAGAGGTGACTCGACTTCTACATGCAGGTATCATTTACCCCGTTTCTGATAGTCAGTGGGTTAGTCCCATACATGTGGTGCCCAAGAAATCTGGAGTTACAGTGGTGGAAATTGCAAGTAATGAGTTAGTGCCCACCAGAGTCAAAAATTCATTGAGAGTATGCATTGACTACCGGAAGCTCAACACAGTCACGAGGAAAGACCACTTCCCTCTACCCTTTATTGATCAGATGCTTAAGAGACTGGCAGGGAAGTCCTATTACTGCTTTTTGGATGGGTAGTCAGGCTACTTCCAGATTTGTATCGACCCAGAGGACCAGGAAAAGACTACCTTCACTTGTCCCTTCGGCACATTTGCCTACAGACGGATGCCATTTGGACTCTGCAACGCTCCAGGAACATTTCAGCGATGCATGGTAAGTATATTTGGTGAGTTGTTAGAGCATTATATGGAAATTTTTATGGATGACTTTTCAGTTTTTGGCACTTCATTTGATTCATGTTTAGATAACTTGTCTAGGGTTTTACACAGATGCATTGAGAGTAACCTTGTGCTTAATTTTGAAAAATGTCACTTTATGGTAGAGCATGGTATTGTATTAGGTCACATAGTCTCTAGGAGAGGTATTGAGGTAGATCCTGCAAAAATTAGTGTTATATCTGCTTTGTCATACCCCGTATGCGTACGGGATATTCGTGTCTTTCTTGGACATGCAGGTTTCTACCGCAGATTCATTAGAGATTTCAGCGATATTGCTCGGCCCTTGACAAGACTTTTGCAAAAAGATGCTGACTTTTATTTTGATGATAAGTGCAAAGAAGCTTTTCACAGACTCAGAGAGGCTCTTACCTCAGCTCCTATTATTAGACCACCTGATTGGAACATACCATTTGAACTAATGTGTGATGCATCTAACTTTGCAGTGGGAGCTGTTCTAGCACAGAGGGTGGATGGAGCACCTCATGTCATATGCTATGCCTCTAAGACCCTAGATGCCGCCCAAGCCAATTACACCACCATTGAAAAGGAGCTTCTTGCCATAGTTTTTGCTTTAGACCGTTTTAGATCTTATTTATTGTGCTCACATGCCATTGTTTTTTCTGATCATGCAGCTTTAAAGTACCTATTGAAGAAGCCAGATGCTAAGCCTAGGCTAATCAGATGGATGCTTCTACTCCTAGAGTTTGACTTGGAAATCAGAGATAGAAGTGGCAAAGAAAACTTGATTGCAGATCACCTGAGTAGGATTGAAGGATATGGATCTCCTACCACCATTGACGATGATTTCAGAGATGAGCACCTTCTTGCAGTACATGGTGAGTCACCTTGGTATGCAGATCTTGTTAATTTCTTAGCTGCACATGTTTTTCCTACACACTTTTCTAAAGCTCAAAAAGATAAACTCAAAAGTGATGCAAAATTCTATGTGTGGGATGTCTCGTATTTATGGAAATTTTGTAATGACCAAATAATTAGGAGATTCATACCTGACCATGAGATTTGTTCAGTTCTTACCTTTTGCCATTCATCAGTATGTGGGGGACACTTTGGACCACAAAGAACAGCTAGGAAAGTGTTAGAATGTGGTTTGTACTGGCTCACCTTATTTCATGATTCATATGTGTTTTATAAAAATTGTGATAGACGTCAGCGAACTGGGAACATAGGAGCTAGAAATGAGATGCCCCTATAGACTATGTTATTTTGTGAGATTTTTTATGTTTGGGGAATTGATTTTATGGGACCTTTTCCTGCATCCTGTGGTTATTTGTACATTTTACTTACTGTAGACTATGTTTCTAAATGGGTGGAGGCCATTCCCTCTAGGACTGATGACTCTTCTGTTGTTGTTAGTTTTGTCAGGTCACATATATTTTGCAGGTTTGGAATTCCCAGGGCTATAATAAGTGACCAAGGATCTCACTTTTGCAACACACACATGAAGACCTTACTTAGCAAATATGGGGTTGTACATAAGGTTTCTACTTCCTATCATCCCCAAACAAATGACCAAGCTGAAATTTCAAATAGAGAAATCAAAGCAATTTTAGAAAAGACCGTTGGGCCTAATAGAAAAGATTGGAGCAAGAGGCTAGATGATGCACTTTGGGCCTATAGAACGGCATTCAAGACACCAATTGGCATGTCTCCCTACTGGTTAGTCTATGGTAAAGCTTGTCATCTACCCGTGGAGATAGAGCACAAAGCATATTGGGCGGTGAAGGCTTGCAACTACGATGCTACCAAGGTGGGAGAAGAGAGGAAACTTCAACTTCAAGAGCTTGAAGAGTTAGACTAGAGGCATTTGAGAACTCAAGGATCTACAAGAAAAAGACCATGAACTTCTATGACAAACACATAGTGAGGAAAGAATTTCAAATTAGTGACAAGGTCTTATTGTACAAATCAAGGCTCAAGTTGATTAAGGGTAAGTTAAGGTCAAGGTGGGAAGGTCCATTTATTGTAACTAATATTTTTCCCTATGGTGTTGTTGAAATTAAAGATGAGACTAACGGATTTATGTGGAAAGTAAATGGACACCGTCTTAAGAATATTTTGAAGAACTAAAGGAGTGAGAGGTGGATGGAATGGACGTCAAAGATGCTATCTATCCAACCTAAAGGGGAGTTTTCTTTTTCCTTGCATTTTACTTTATTGTAAATACCATTTGATTGTTTTCAAGTAGTTTAATTTTCTTTTCCAATGGATTTTTGATAATAAATGTTTAGGTAGTGTAGGATGAATAAAAAGTGATTGTAGACATCATTTTATTTTTTTTGGCACCTTATTTTTGCTTGATTAGGAATAAATGTATCCATCTAGGTTGTCTCTATATCATTTTAGAGCCTTTTGAAAACAAATTAAATTTGGTTGTCAAAACTTATGATTTGAGTCAATGGATGAAAATTCTTGGTTGCTTGAGTACTACTTGGTTTTGGACTCTAGAGTGATAACTTGAGATGAATTCTTTTTACCTAGAGAGGACCTAGCCTTATTGTTGAGATGCACACATGTAATTGTACTCTAGAACTTGCTTAGACTCTTTCAAAACCATATTTATATGATTGGACCACATTCATAAAGGTTAGTCACTTTGTCTTCCCTTTTTCATGTAATTGTTGCATTATATCTTGTTGATTCATGCCTTATTCTTTTTCCTTCCCCTATTTTTCTACTCGTGTCCATATTTCTCTATATACTTGGTTACTTGAGATTTTTCTTGATGTTATTTTGCCCGGGACGGACAAAGATTTAAGTGTGGGGGAGGTGGCTAATGTTTTTAAATGATTTTGGTGAGAAGTGATGTATTTTGAAGCTTATGTTGTGATAGCAATCTATTTTTATGAATATTTAGATGGATTGGTGTGGATTCCAAATGTCTTGATGGGATTAAAGGAATGGAAGAGCATGAGAAAAACAATTCGAAAAACAGAGAAAAAAGAAAAGAAGAAGTGTGCCAAATTTGATGGGTAGTGTATCAAAGATGAGTTGTGAGTATTGGAAAGTAAAGAACACTCTTAGAGCAATTTAATTTCTAAATGTTGTTTGATGTTTCAACTCTATGAGGCTAATTTTGAATGGAATGGGGGCTCACAAAGGTTAGTAACTAGTGAAAATTTTCAAGCCTACCAAAAGCTTCCATTTAGACATGGAATTGGCAAGTGGAATTGTTTTCAAAAGTTCAAATTGTTGCCATGACTTAAGTGGAGATGAATGAGTAAGATTTGGTCGTGAGATCTGAATTGAAGCTGTAAGAAAAGAAAAAAAAAAGAAGAGCTGAAAAAAAAAGAAAGCAGGAAAAAAAGAAAAGAAAAGAAGAAAGAGAAGTAAAGAAAAGAAGATGAAAACATGAAAGTTCAAATGTTGGATAGATTTTGGATTGAAATGAATAAGAAGCAGATGGTTAGAATTTAGTGATGATTGGAAGAAAGGAGAAATTCAGGCAAAAGGCAGTTTCGGAATTCTGGAATTTGGCTACTGATCAGCCCTGATCGGTCACCAGTCCGATAGGGAGATCCAGTCCGGTCAGTAGAACGATCAGGAAATGACTGATCGGTCTCTGGACCGATCCGAGAAGCTGGCACAACACAGAACATTGCTTTCAGTGTTAAACCTCCTCCAATTCAGCTCATAATCACTCCCCTTGGCTCGAATTATAAGAGGCTACCTAAGAGGGCAAAGAGCATTAGAAATAATTTTGAGTATCCAAGTTTTTATTTTTCTTACTTCTCCATATTTCTTCTTCATGCTAATTTCTTTACCATAGTTTTTCCTTATCATGTCATATTCTCTATTTTCTTTGTCATGAGTCTTTGGTATCAGAATTCATGGAAAAATTCTTTTTCATTCTATTCATTTCATACTTCTTTTATGTGTCTAATAAACCTTTGTAGATGTGGATCCAAGGAAAGAATGATGGTGGAGAGTAGATAATAAGCAAGCTTATGATAGTTCAAGAAACATGTTGTGTTTGAGTGAGCTCCACTTTCATTGAAATGTAGAACTTAGGAAGAGAGCCACTAAAAATTCCTTTGGGAGGTTTTGTGTGTTGATTTCATCTCAATGAGTCATGAAGGAGGAAGTAAGCTAAGTTGTTGATTTAAGGACAAGATACTAGTCTATTGAGCTTAGATTTTCTAGAGTTGACAACCCTAGGTAATTTCTTTTTAAGTGCTTCTTACAATGATTGAGAACAATCTAGGAGGGATACATTTTAGTTCCTTAGTAGCTTGTGCGAGACGCCCAAGAATAAGTGTGGGGGAGTTGATAACTTTCATTTTGTTGACTAAACCACGCCCTCAAATCCATGTTTTGATCCAATATTATGTGCTTAAGTTTGCATTTATATAAGGTTTCATAAATTACCTCTATTTTGCTTAAGATTCAATTCTTTCTATATTTAATATGTTTTGGCACTTAAATTTAATATCATTTTTGTAGGTTTCAAATGATCATGGACCTGGATCATATTGGGTCAAACTTGGGTCAGAATTAGATCCGGATCAAATGGATCAAGCATCGGGTTAATATGGGTCGTCCATTCAAGAGAACAATTAGATCCGAACCATCCTTCAATTTCTGGTCGATCCAAGCTCAAGATAGACTTAATCAAGTTCATGGATAATGATCTGAAAGTTTGGGCCAAATCAGAGTTAATTCAGCCGTTGGATCGAGCAGTAGAAGATCTAGACCGTCCAAGCTAACGAAGAGAAGATCTGAGCCATCCGCTTCAAATCTGAGTGATCCGAGCTAAAGAGCAGTAGATCAAAGCCCTTGATTAAGATCTGGGAAGTTTGGGTTCGATCTGACTTGATCCGACAGTTGGATGGGATTGGAGTAATCACAGCCGTCCAAATTCAAAGTCAATTGATTAAAACAGAATTCCCTCCGCGATTCGTCGTCGTCGCGAGATCGCATCTCAGTTTCTAGTTTTCTTCTCCGTTCGTCTTCTCCGATCGTAGGCAGCCACTCCAGTTTCAGTTTCTCTCCAAATTTTCGAGTCATCAGGGTCGAATCTCTGGGAGGTTGGTTGTCAGATCTGTTGTTGCCATCTCCGGTGAGGGTCTTGCCGAGCTCTGCTTCGCCCAATCGATTTCTGAACGATCGCTGGCTTCACCGATCGAGATCCATCTGAGTAGTCTGAGGGGTTCTCTGATTTGCGCCGAAGGGTCCTGAGCTAGAGTGCAACCAGCTGATCAAGTGGAAGAGCCAATTCAACTCAACCGACTGAACGAGCTTTGATCTGAAGACTTGCGATCTAAGGGGTTCTTGGATCGATTCTCGTGTGACGGCAGGAAGCTAAACTTGGTGGCGAATCTGATCTGGAGTCATTAGTTAAAAGATTTCATTTCTGAATTGTTTTCGTTGTCTCTGAATTTTTGTTCGCAACTCTGTATCAGTGTGTTTTCAGTTACTGATCGGACTGTCGTCCGATCCAGACTCCACCTGATCGGTCACTTGACCGATCAGGCTTGCATCTGATCGGTCAGCCGATCGATCAGGAGATTTACCTACGCAAATAGACTCTGCTTTAGTTTACAGCTTGCTTAATTTCCATTTCCGACTTTAGATACAATGTTAGTGAATTTCTACAATTGATATTAGTTTTATACTTCAATTTTGCAACTTCAAATTGTTGTGTTTAATTTTCCTAGTGGTTATGCTTCATTCTTGCAAAACCTAGTTAACTCTACTTAGTTACATCAATTCCATTTCAATTGTTGCTTCCATTCTTACTTGCAAAACAAAACTCCAATTATATTCCGAAAACCCAAATCATTTAACGGCAAATAACTTTCAAGCTTAATTTGAACACTCGCAACTAGTCCTGGAAAAATACAACCTGAGGCCCCTATTCTACATTTCTATTTTGCTAGCAAGGGTTTTCAGCTTTATAAATTTCTAAATTTGAGTGCTCATTGTGACACTGGTATTGGGCACTGTCAGCCCTCTAAAGACATTTTTTTTAAGTCTGGTTCAAGCTTTGGCGCTCTCTGGCTTCCACGCTCCTCTGCTGCGGTTTATGCTTTAACTCGACGCTGCCGACTGCTGCCGGAAGATCGCTCCCAACACCCAAGCTGCTTCAGATAATCTTAAGTGTTGGGTAACACATTTTTATTTGTTCTGTCTGCACTGAAATTATTTAAGGGGGAAGTGTAGGGTTGTTACACTTCCGCTTAATCTTGTATTCAAATCGCTCTACCGGGAGTTTACTAGTAGAGAATTTTAGTGGATTGCCCACAGGAAAGGTTCAAGGAGCCTGGGCCTTCGAGTAGGAGTCACCGAAGGCTCCGAACGAAGTAAAACTCATCGTTTATATTTTACTGTTTTTCACTTTCGTGTTTTGTTTTAATTCTTCCGTCGCGCACCTTTTTCAAAGCATCGCACGATTTTCTATCGACTCTGATTTTAAAACGAAAGTTTTAAAAGTCACGTGATTCACCCCCCCCCTCTCACGTCCATCGGTCCTACAATCAGGATGGCTCCTGATCAGTCAGGGAGTGACCTGATCGACCACCAGACCGATCAGGGCACAACCTTATCGGTCAGGTGACCGATCAGGGCCTTTGGCTGGTGGTAGTGGCTTGAAAGCCCATCAAGGTGATGGATCGGTCAGTGTAACTGATCCACGATCCCTGATCGGTCAGTGTGCCCGATCAGGGAGTCACTGGATCGATCAGGAGCTTACCTGATCAATCAGGGACTTCACTGCTCGGTCTAGTGACCGATCAGTGTCTGATAACTTTAATTCAAATCCGCTGTCAGACTTCTGTTTTCGCTCTAATCATTTCTGTTTTCTCTGCTACCTTACTGATTCACGTTTGATTTGATTTGCTAAGAGTCTGCTAAGTGTGCAGGTAATGCAGGGATGATTCAAACAATGAAAGAGGGTCAACTGGAGACTTTTCCTTGATCAGGTTTGGCTGTTTTCTCTTCTCAGGTTACAATGGCTTCTGGCGCAGGCTGGCAACGACTGGGAAGCTGACGACTAGCCTGGGGCTCGGCTAGTTCAGGGAGTCCAGAAGAGGTCAGTGGTAACTGAGGTTGTTGCAGACGAGCTGGTGAGCAGCTGGTGAGCTGCAAAGGCGCGTCTGGTGACCTGGCGATGGGCAGAGGCTTAAGAACTGGCTAGCAAAGAAGCCTTGGATGATTTAGAACACTGAACCTTGAAGCAACTCTTGCATACACTGAAAGCCTTTGAGCGATCTGTTGGATACTATGCGACTTGAGCACTTGGAAGGAGTTGAGAACGTTGCGAGGTGATCAGCAAGCAGACAAGGAGGAGCTGAGTGAAGGCTCTTGCCGAGGTTGTGTTGTATTGTGAGTTGTGCTCTGTAAACATTCTTCTTCGCTTGCTTGTGCTATGTAAGATCCTCTTTGTCTCCGTGCTTATTTTCACATTCTGTTGAGACTGCCGTGGAGAGGTTTCTCCACCGAGAAGGAGGTTATATTATATCCGGATTTCCCGTGGCTTAATCGGCCGACGATCAAAGGATCGCTCACCTCACGGGCATGCCAAGGAGTAGGGGCAAGTTATCCCCGAACATTGTACACCCTCCGTGTTAGCGTCTTTGGTCTGCTATTCCTGTGTTTCTGTTTCTATTCTTGTTTCTGTTTTTGTCTTCCGCTGCCTTACCCTGATCGCAGAAACAAGAAAAGTTCAAATCGCCAAAATCAGTCTATGTCTGGCTATTCACTCCCCCCTCTCTAGCCATCCAAGATACAACAGTCTGCCCCAAAGATTGTTATCTCCTGCCTCGAATAGACCGATTAGTGGACTCTACAGTCGGTTGTGACTTTATCTCAATGTTGGATATCTATCAAGGCTACCACCAAGTCCCACTTGCTCCCGAGGATCAGGAGAAAGTCAGTTTTGTGACGGTCGATGACACGTATTGTTATAATGTCATGCCTTTCGGCTTGCGCAACACTGGTACCACGTACCAGCGGATGATAGACAAAGTCTTCAGGCATCATATCGGGAGAAACATCGAGGTGTACATGGGCGATATCCTGGTCAAGACTGACAAGGGAGGCGACATGATAGCCGACTTGGAAGAAACATTCGCCACTCTAAGGTTCCATAGGCTGAAATTGAACCCCACTAAGTGTTTGTTCGAGGTAAAGAGCGGTTAGTTCTTGGGTTACATGGTGACAGAGAGCGGGATCGAGGCCAATTCGGAAAAAGTAAAAGATATTCTGGATATGTCACCCCCTCGCAACTTCAAGGAGGTATAACGACTGAATGGAAGAATCACGGCGCTGTCCAGATTCATCTCCAAATCCGCAGATAAGACCCTGCCATTCTTCAAGATTTTGAGAAAGGTAGCCAAGTTCGAATGGGATGAACAATGTGAGAAAGCCTTTGCAGAGTTGAAGACTTATCTCGCCGCCCTCCCCATCCTCTACAAATAGGTGGAAGGGGAGACCTTATTTGTCTACCTGTCGGCCGCAGAGCAAGCGGTAGACTCAGCGCTCGTTCGAGAATAGGACAGGGTGCAATATCCCATATATTTCTTCGGACATCTCCTAAAAGATGTCGAAACACGATACACCACGATGGAGAAACTGGCTTATGCCCTGGTCTTAATGGCCCGGAGGTTAATGCTGTATTTCTTAGCACATACGATCGTGGTCCTCACCAACAGCCCGCTCGTACGAGTCCTCACCAATCCCCAAGCTTCGGGTCAGTTGATCAAATGGATGACGGAGTTAAGTGAATACGGTATTGAGTATCAGACTCGCATTGCTATCAAGGCACAAGCCCTCTCAAACTTCATGCTGGAGACTGTCCTGGAGTCCGAGGCCGAAGGAATATGGAAGATCTATGTGGACGGATCTTCCAACAGCCAGTACAACGGGGTGGGGGTGTTAATGGTTTCCCCTCAGGGAGACACATTACATTTATCCATCCGACTCTACTTCAAAGCTACCAACAATGAAGCTGAGTATGAGGCAATCTTAGCGGGCCTGCAAGCAACTAAGCACCTGGAGGCTTATCAGGTTACTGTATATTCAGACTCCCAGCTGGTGACGCAGCAAATAAAGGGTGACTTTGAAGTTAGGTGTGAGTGCCTGTAGAAATATGTAGCCCTTTACAAACAGCTGAAGGCCTCCTTTATGGAGGTTATCTTGCAAAAGATCTCCAGGGCTGACAATGTCCGGGCTGACGAGCTAGCCAAATTGGCTAGCTCTATCTCCACCTGACAGCTAAATGAACCTAGTGTCATGGAAGGGACGGTAGTGCAGATTGGAGAGGAAGTGGGGGTCGACACCCGGACTGATTGGAGGGATCCCTACGTGGCGTTCCTGCACAGTGGGACCGTTCCAACCAGAGACCAAGAAAGTCGGCTATTCCGCCGCCGGGCGGCCAAATTCACGTTGGTCGTCTATCAACTATATAGGAGGGCCTTTGCGCGACCTCTCCT
The DNA here is from genome assembly GCA_024364735.1 of Boesenbergia rotunda. Classification (NCBI taxonomy): domain Eukaryota; kingdom Viridiplantae; phylum Streptophyta; class Magnoliopsida; order Zingiberales; family Zingiberaceae; genus Boesenbergia; species Boesenbergia rotunda. The sequence continues at coordinate 42,142 of JAGFNQ010003753.1, forward strand.
CAAATGTGTTGGGCCAGAGGAGGCCAACTATGTGATGAGAGAGGTACATGAGGGCATCTGCGGGAGTCACATTAGGAGAAAGTCCCTGCCCAGGAAGATCATTTTGGCAGGGTACTTTTGGCCTACACTCTAGGCCGATGCTCTCAAGTTCATGGTCGGGTGTAAAGCCTGTCAGAGACATCAACACGTGACTCACCGCCCGACCGAACCCTTGCGAGTCTCTATAATGCCCTGCCCTTTCAATCAATGGGGAATGGATATTGTAGGTCCCTTCCCCATTGGGCCACAACAGAAGAAGTTTCTGCTGGTCCTCGTCGATTATTTCTCCGAATGGGTAGAAGCGGAACCCCTGGCAAACATCACGGAGGTTGCGGTGATGAAAGTCCTATGGAGGGACATCGTCTGCAAATACGGCATCCCCCACAAGCTGGTATCAGACAATGGAAGATAATTTTCGAGACGCAAGCTAAAAGAATGGTGCGAGGGGTTGGGCATTCGATAGGCCTTCACCTCAGTAGCCTACCCTCAGGGCAATGGACAACCCGAGGTCGTCAATCGAGAAATCTTGCGGGGACTCAAGATAAAGCTAGATCACGTCGGGGGCAGCTGGGTTGATGAACTCCCTAGAATCCTGTGGTCCTACCGTACTACCCCGGGAGAAGGAACATGCGAGAGCACTTTCCAACTAGTATACGGGGCTGAGGCTGTCATCCTGGTGGAGGTAGGGGAGGAGTCTGCCCGTGACAACACTATCACAAGGAAGACAAAGATCAAGAACAGCTGATTGACCTAGACCTCATTTCTGAGGTGTGGGATAAAGCTGCGGCTCGGTTGGAGCATATCGACGAAGGTTGCAGCAAGCCTATAATCACCGAGTGATTGCCCGGAGCTTTGAGGTAGGTGACAAGGTCTGGAAAAGGATCAAGCCGGTCGGCGACCCTGGGAAGCTGGAGCCGCAGTGGGACGAACCGTATGTCATCGTCAAAAAGCTCACCGGGGTAGCTATTATCTAGAAGATAATAAGGGCAAGGGGCTGGAATGGCTATGACACGCCAACGATCTCCGCCCCTATCGTGTTCGGTGAGGTTTTGAGTTATTTACTTGCCCGTTGTATTCTTTATTTACACTGCCTTGCAGTTCAATAAATAAAAAGAGTAGACGGAACATTACGCGGGGAGCGCTGAGTCCTTCCTTGGGAAAAACCCTACTGCCTCTTGGTGAGTAGGCTTGGCCTCGGTGCTGCACATGCCCGACCAAGAGCTGCAAAACTCTACTACCTCTCGGTGAGTAGGCTTGGCCTCGGTGCTGCACATGCAGGGCCAAGAGCTACAAAACCCTACTGTCTCTCGGTGAGTATGCTTGGCCTCAGTGTTGCACATGCCCGACCAAGAGCTGCTAAATCCTACTACCTCACGGTGAGTAGGCTTGGACTTGATGCTGCACATGCCCGACCAAGAGCTGCAAAACCCTACTGGCTCTCGGTGAGTAGGCTTGGCCTCGGTGCTGCACATGCCCGGTTAAGAGCTGCAATACTCTACTGCCTCTCGGTGAGAAGACTTGAACTCGGTGCTATACATGTCTGGCCAAGAACTGCAAAACCCTACTGCCTCTCGGTGAGTAGGCTTGGATATGGTGCTGCACATGCCCGACCAAGAGCTGTAAAACTCTACTACCTCTCTGTGAGTAGGCTTGGCCTCGGTGCTGCACATGCCCGGCTAAGAGCTGCAAAACCCTACTGCCTCTCAGTGAGTAGGCTTGGCCTCGATGCTGCACATGCCCGACCAAGAGCTGTAAAACCCTACTGCCTCTCGGTGAGTAGGCTTGGACTCGGTGCTGCACATGCCCAGCCAAGAGTTGCAAAACCCTACTGCCTCTTGGTGAGTAGGCTTGGCCTCGGTGCTGCACATGCCCGGACAAGAGCTGCAAAACCCTACTGCCTCTCGGTGAGTAGGCTTGGCCGCCTCGGTGCTGCACATGCCCAGACAGGTGCAGCACATGCCCGGCAAGAGCTGCAAAACCCTATTGCCTCTCAAGTAGTAGGCTTGGCCTCGGAGCTGCACATGCCCTGCCAAGAGCTGTAAAACGCTACTGCCTCTCGGTGAGTAAGCTTGGCCTCGGTGCTGCACATGCTCACCCAAAATCTGCAAAACCCTACTGCCACTCGTGAGTAGGCTTGGCCTCGTGCTGCACATGCCCGACCAAGAGCTGCAAAACCCTACTGCCACTCGGTGAGTAGGTTTGGCCTCGGTACTGCACATGCCCTACCAAGAGCTGCAAAACTCTTCTGCCTCTCGGTGAGTAGGCTTGGCCTTGGAGCTCCACATGCCCCGCCAAGAGATGCAAAACCCTACTGTCTCTCAGTGAGTAGGCTTGGCCATGGTGCTGCACATGCCCCGCTAAGAGCTTCAAAACCCTACTGTCTCTTGGTGAGTAGGCTTGGCCTCGGTGCTGCACATGCCCGGCCAAGAGTTGCAAAACCTACTGCCTCTCGGTGAGTAGGCTTGGCCTCAGTGCTTCACATTCCCGGCCAAGAGCTGCAAAACCCTACTGCCTCTTGGTGAGTAGGCTTGGCCTCCGTACTGCACATGCCCAGCCAAGAGCTGCAAAACCCTACTGTTGGATCGAGAAGAACGATAGAGGGGGGGGGTGAATATCGTAAAATGTTTCGGATTCACAAAAGAGAATAAGCAGCGGAAAATAAAGAAACACAAACGCGAACTCAAGTGATTTTACTTGGTTCGGAGTCGCGGTCGGCTCCTACTCCAAGGCCCACGGTCGTTGACCGTTTACTGGGGGCAATTCTATATGTGCGCAAAAAGGTTTACAGAATGATTATAGTTGGAGTACAGTAAATTAAAACTTAAGCTCTTTCGTTACCGACGCCCGTTGTAGATTGTACTTCTGAGCAGAGGGTCATCGGCGTCACTTCAATCTCGAGTTGGGAGGTTTCTGGAGCAGAGCGCTTGAGTCGAAGAGCGTAGTGGCATTGGAATGATGTGTTTAGAAGCTTTGGGGGTTGAGCCCCTTATATAGTGAGTCTGGGGGTGCCCAGGACGTTGGGGGCGCCCTCCACGTGTCTCACGATCCAGCAACCTCTCGGTCAGCCCTTATCCCTCAAGGATCGGGCTCGAGGCTTGACGGGGGCGCCCGGGTTGACTCTTTCAGCGGGCTTCTCGGCTGGATAAGCCTCTATCTCTTTGTTGGCTTCGACCCAGGGCGCCCTAAGCATCCGGGGCGCCCGGGAGCATGGGGGTGCCCGGGAGCATATGCTTCCGAAGCGTTATCTTGCTTAACTTGTTTTGCCTTGACCTTGGGGACACCCGAGACACTGGGGGCGCCCTGCCCAGCTGCTTGCCCCTCTCCTTTAGAGCGTTCTGAGCTGCAGAAACACATTCCTTCGGTCCTGCATCCAAGGTTAGTCCAAAACAACACAAAGTAATAAAATATTAGGTTTATACAACCTTAGCTATCTTGGTTCTGACTTTGGGTCTCCAAAATGGAACCCTAGGTCGAACCGACGCCTACTGTTCCCTCGACGGGGAACGCGTCCTCACCTAATCCTCTCAGGAGAATTTACCTGTCGCCAACCGGCTCCTCCGGTTGGACTTTTGCCTAGCAATCCTTCGCCAGGTGCCCAGCTGTCCTTCGCCAGGTCTTCGTTACCAGGCAGTCCTTCACCTGGTGCCCAACTGTCCTTCGCCAGGTCTTTGTTTCCTGGCAGTCCTTCGCCAGGTGCCTAGCAGCCCTTCGCCAGGTCTTTGTTTCCTGGCAGTCCTTCACCAGGTGCCTAGCAGCCCTTCGCCAGGTCATTGTTTCCTGGCAGTCCTTCGCCAGGTGTCTAGCAGCCCTTCGCTAGGACTTTGTTTCCTGGAAGTCCTTCGCCAGGTGCCTAGCAGCCCTTCCCTAGGACTTTGTTTCCTGGTAGTCCTTCACCAGGTGCCTAGCAGCCCTTCGCTAGGACATTGTTTCCTGGCAGTCCTTAGCCAGGTGCCTAGCAGCCCTTCGCTAGGACTTTGTTTCCTTCACACTTAATGAGCACATTAGATAACAACCAATACTTAACTATGAATCCTTTGCCAATATCAAAACAAGGTTCGATATGGTGCTTCCTGCACCAACAATCTCCACCTTTTTGATTTATGGCAACACAATTCAAAGTTAAGTAAAAACTTATAACAGCTAATATAAGAAGGTAAAAACCACAATGAAGTATAACAGTTATAGATTTGAGATCAATGAAGTATATGAGGAAAAAACTTTATTTCTCATACTCCCCCTAAAATCCAGAATACTTGTGTTATAAAATATATTATAAAATACTTAACTTTGACCTTTCCTCCCCCTTTGACATATATCAAAAACAAACATAGGTGAACAACATATTTAACAGGGATTTTTGAGTTTTTCTAAGTGCTTCATGTTTTTGACAAAGTGTTTTTCAAGAGTAAAAGCATTTACACTATCAAAACTTTTACACTTAGATAATTTTCCATTATGAAAAGTTTTGCAGGCCTAAATTTTGAAACAAACTTTTACTTACAAGGCCAAAAAAAATTTTACTTAGGCAAAATTTCCATTCTTGAAGCTAAATTTCCAAAAAAAGTTCAACTTTGGGAAAAAAATTTTGTTTACTAAAGAAAATTTTGCACATTTAGACGAATTTGCTTGGAAACACTTTGTGCATTTTAAAAAACATAATTCTTAAGAAATTTCTAGATAAGTTTTTCCCCAAAGAAACTTTACTTAAAAATATTTGCCAAAATTTTCAAAAAGTTTTGCTCAGACAAATCTTGTTTACTAAGGAAAATTTCACTTAAAAAAATTGAAATACTTAGATACTTAGAAACTTTTGCTTTACTTTTAAAAAAAAATTCTTTTTCTCTTTCTTTCTCTCCCCCTTAATGTGAAACTCTTCTCCTTATGTTTTAGACCATTTCTAAGATAAACTTTCATTAAAAAGGGAAAAAAGTTTAAGGAAGAATTTATTTTCACTTTTTCAACTCTCCCCCTTGGCTATATATCAATAAAGAACTTTTGATAAATATATTTTGAAAGAAATTTTAAAATTTGTGTATCAGAGCTTAAGAGTCTTGAAAATATAAAAAATACTTAGCATAATTCTTGAAAGCATAGCAAAAACCTTTAAATTGCAAAACTCCACTTTGAAAGGTGTTTAAAAAAATTGTATTTGTAGGCAAGTCTTTTAGAAAATTCACGCACTTAGAATACTATTACCTTGAAAAATATTAGTACTTTTGAAAACAAATGTTATGCATTTTGAAACCATAATATTTTACTTGACTAGGTTTCTTTTCCAGTCTGACACAATCCTAGGAACCCTTGTTAACTACAAGGATATTTTCCTAAGTGTCCTGGAAATTCTCAAAACTCAAGAAAATATTATTTCAAAAAGGTATTTCAAAAATAATTTTATAAGCCAAAAAAAACATTTTAAAATAATAATATTTTGTAAGACAAATTACTTATGTTTTCGACATAATTTTGAAAATATAGTGTATGGAAACATATTATTTAGAAATGTTTAATAACTCTTTTAATTTGACCTCCCCTAAACTTGACACAGTCCTTGGAAGCTTGTTGACAACAAGTATTCTTCCTCTGAGTTCTTAGGGTTTAGTTCAGATCAAAAGAATTATTTAATAATTTCAAAGATAATTGCCAAAGAAAATACTTGTTAGAAATAATTTCTTTTGGTTTAGACTCCCCCTAAATTTGACACATCCTCGGAGTCCTTGTAGATAATTAAGTAGACCTCCTTTGTGTCTTTAGAGTTTTTCAAAATCAAAAAAAAATTTGAACAACCTTTTGAGTATGATAACTTTCAAGGAGATAAATTTTTGAAAACATAACTTGAAATGATAGCACAGTTTTCGAAAAACATTTTGAAATGATGATAATTTTTCAAACAGATGGTAGTATAGGAAAGTTTTTGAATCAATTTTTGAAAACCTTATTTTGAGATGATAATAAGTTTTAGAGCATAAGGTTTTTGAAAAAAAATTTGGAAAAATAAAAAAAAACCCTTTGTATTTGACACATCTGACTTTATCTAAGTGCCTTAAGGGATTTCAGTGTTGACTAGGATTGACTATTTTGACAATGGTATGACTATTTTGACCATGGTTTCACCATTATTGAATCAAGCAATAATCAAGTTCTAAGTTACAGAATTTAACACCAGTACAAAGATAAACTTAATTTTATTTAAATTAATTTTTACCTTCTCACCCATTCTAGAGTTATCAATCACGTTTGCCTTATGGGTTTTTGTGAGACAGGTTTTGATAGATAGAATTATTTTGAAAAATTATGGTTTATTTTGAAAAACTTAAATTAATTTTGAAAACAGTTGATTCTGAGTTTATTTTTTTAAAAAAATATTTGAATCTACAATTTACTGAAAATTTGTGTTAGATTCGAATTTGACAAAGAATAATTTGAATTTGAATTTCAAAAATGGGCTTCCAGGTCTTGGTGAGGCACTAGGCCTTCTTTGGTCGTAGCCTTATTGGATCATCAACCCTTTCCTTGACAAAGTCTTTTAATAAAATTTCATTTTCAAAATTACTTTTTGAGAAATTCTGGTCTAACTAGTTTGGGTCTTGAATCGGTAGCTTCGGCTAGTTTCACCAGTCTAAAGAGACCAAGTAGTATATACTTGACCTTATTAGAAAAGGCTTCCCTAACGTACTATCATCTTACCGCCACCCAATACTATGTTGTTCAAATTTCAGTTAACTCTTTAGTCCTTAAACTAATCAATCCTAATTTTTAAAAAAAATAAAAATAAAAAGAAACACACAACTAAAGCAAACAATTATCTAAGTAAGGTCATAATTGGAGTAATACTCCAGATTTTCGAAATCAGCAAGAGTATGAATTAAATTTTTTAACATATTGACCTTATGTTTTAGGGTTTCATTTTCTTGTTTCAATTTTCTGAAATTTTTCTTAATTAATTTGCATGAATCAATCACATTATTCAAGATAAATAACGGATTTTCAAATACTGTAAATTTACCTTTGACGATTGTTTGTCCGGCATTCTTGGTAGCTCTTTTATTTGTGCGTTCACTTTTGTAATGCCCGAACTCCTGGCACTTGAAGCATTGAATGCGACTTTTGTCCTTTCGTGCTTTTGGAACTGGTTCCTTTGTCGCCGTCGGTGGTGTCATTCGAATCTTACGAGTAGGACACTCACTTTGGTAGTGCCCTCTCTCCCTGCATGTGTAACAAATTACATGATTTTTAAAATCTGAATTTACACTTTTACCTTTTGATTCCTTATTGGGAATCTCCCCATTGATTCTCGTTGTCTCGGATCTAGGCTCATTTTCTGATTCTGTGTCTGAGTCGGACTCGGGTACTGGTTGAAGCTCCTTCTTTGGTGGTTCTTTAGGAGTTTTCCCTGCAATAGAATTTATACCTTCCTCGACCATTACAGTATCTGTTTGATTATTTAATTCTAATTTTGAAAAGAATTTGAAATCGGTTACCGTCTCAGTCAATTCAGCGTCTGATTCTGGTTTGACTTTGGATTCGGGTTCAGACTCTGACTCGGCCATTTGTGCTTGGACCGAAAGGGCAAGATAACTTACCTGATTTTCTTCTTCATCTGAGATCTCTTGATGAAGGTTAATCAATTTTTCCCAGATTTCTCTAGTACATCTGCATGGACCTACTAGCTCGAGTTGCTCCTTGGTTAGGCCACATTGTAGAATTGCAGTTGCCCTTGCATCGGTCTCGATTTGGTTGAGAGTTCGTTCATCCAATTTATCCCACTTGATTGATAACTCATCTTCTACGGGAAAAAAAAATCCCGTTTGGATGATCAGCCATAGGTCCATGTGGGCTTTCAGAAGAGACTCCATTTGACTTCTCCAAACATTGAAGTTCTCGCCGGAGAATAGCCGTGGACGGGCACTGTTCCGCTCTTGGTTGGCCATTTAGTTTAAACCTTGCACACAAGAGAAGTAACAGAAATGTACCAAGACTTGGTCTTGGATTAGTAGTGCGGGAGAGAAAAGATATAGCCCAACAAAAATATTACACGAATTTCGACGTAAAATAATAAAAAAAAATTATGACAAATTTTTGAAAATGTTGATTTTATCACTTCTGATTAATGATGAAAAAGTAAGAAGTCAATATTTGAAAAAAAAAACTTTGCTCGAATTAGGGTAGCACGAATTTCGAAAAATATATTAAAATAATAATAAAAAATTTATGACAAATTTTAAAAAATTGTTCGTTTTAACAATTCTAACTTATGGTGAAAAAATGAGAATTCAAAATTGAAAAAGACGAAAAAGATCGAGTGGTGTTGCACCAAACTCGATTAACGAAAAAAAATAATTTTGAAAATCCGAAAAACTCTCAAATTTGTGGTTGCACCAAATTTGAGCTTCCCCGCTCTGATACCACTTGTTGGATCGAGAAGAACGATAGAGGGGGGGTGAATATCGTAAAACGTTTCGGATTCACAAAAGAGAATAAGCAGCGGAAAATAAAGAAACACAAACGCGAACTCAAGCGATTTTACTTGGTTCGGAGTCACGGTCGCCTCCTACTCTAAGGCCCACGATCGTTGACTGTTTACTGGGGGCAATTCTATATGTGCGCAAAAAGGTTTACAGAAAGATTACAGTTGGAGTACAGTAAATTAAAACTTAAGCTCTTTCATTACCGACGCCCGTTGTAGATTGTACTTCTGAGCAGAGGGTCGTCGACGACGCTTCAATCTCGAGTTGGGAGGTTTCTGGAGTAGAACGCTTGAGTCGAAGAGCTAGTGGCGTTGGAATGATGTGTTTAGAAGCTTCGGGGGTTGAGCCCCTTATATAGTGAGTCTGGGGGTGCCCGGGACGTTGGGGGCGCCCTCCACGTGTCTCATGATCCGGCAACCTGTCGGTCAGCCCTTATCCCTCAAGGATCGGGCTCGAGGCTTGACGGGGGCGCCCGGGAAGCAGGGGGTGCCCGAGTTGACTCTTTCAGCGGGCTTCTCGGCTGGATAAGCCTTTATCACTTCGTTGGCTTCGACCCAGGGCGCCCTAAGAATCCGGGGCGCCCGGGAGCACGGGGGCACCCGGGAGCATGGGGGCGCCCGGGAGCATATGCTTCCGAAGCATTTTCTTGCTTAACTTGTTTTGCCTTGACCTTGGGGGCGCCCGGGACACTGGGGGCGCCCTGCCCAGTTGCTTGCCCCTCTCCTTTGGGGCGTTCTGAGCTGCAGAAACACATTCCTTCGGTCCTGCATCCAAGGTTAGTCCAAAACAACACAAAGCAATAAAATATTAGGTTTATACAGCCTTAGCTGTCTTGGTTCTGACTTTGGGTCTCCATAATGGAACCCTAGGTCGAACCGACGCCTACTGTTCCCTCGAAGGGGAACGCGTCCTCACCTACTCCTCTCAGGAGAATTTACCTGTCGCCAACCGGCTCCTCCGGTTGGACTTTTGCCCAGCAGTCCTTCGCCAGGTGCCCAGCTGTCCTTCGCCAGGTCTTTGTTTCCTGGTAGTCCTTCGCCAGGTGCCTAGCAACCCTTCGCCAGGTCATTGTTTCCTGGCAGTCCTTCACCAGGTGCCTAGTAACCCTTCGGCAGGACTTTGTTTCCTGGCAGTCCTTCGCCAGGTGCCTAGCAGCCCTTCGCTAGGACTTTGTTTCCTGGTAGTCCTTCGCCAGGTGCCTAGCAGCCCTTCGCTAGGACTTTGTTTCCTGGTAGTCCTTCGCCAGGTGCCTAGCAGCCCTTCACTAGGACTTTGTTTCCTGGCAGTCCTTAGCCAGGTGCCTAGCAGCCCTTCGCTAGGACTTTGTTTCCTGCACACTTAATGAGCACATTAGATAACAACCAATACTTAACTTTGAATTTTTTGCCAATATCAAAACAAGGTTCGATATGGTGCTTCCTGCACCAACACCTACTGCCTCTCGGTGAGTAGGCTTGGCCTCGGTGCTGTACATGCCCCGCCAAGAGTTGCAAAACTCTACCGCCTCTCGGTGAGTAGACTTGACCTCGGAGCTGCACATGCCCCGCCAAGAGCTGTAAAATTCTACTACCTCTCGGTGAGTAGGCTTGGCCTCGGTGATGCACATGCCCGACCAAGAGCTGCAAAACCCTACTGTCTCTCGGTGAGTAGGCTTGGCCTCGGTGCTGCACATGCCCGGCCAAGAGCTGCAAAACCCTACTGCCTCTCGGTGCTGCACATGCCCCGCCAAGAGCTGTAAAACCCTATTGTCTCTCAGTGAGTATGCTTGGCCTCGGTGCTGCACATGCCCGACCAAGAGCTGCAAAATCCTACTGCCTCTCGGTGAGTAGGCTTGGCCTCGGTGCTGCACATGCCCGACCAAGAGCTGTAAAACCCTACTGCCTCTCGGTGAATAGGCTTGGCCTCGGTGCTGCACATGCCCGGCCAAGAGCTGCAAAACCCTTCTACCCCTCGGTGAGTAGGCTTAGCCTCGAAGCTGCATATGCTCGGCCAAGAGCTTCAAAAACTCTACTACCCCTCGGTGAGTAGGCTTTACCTCGGTGCTGGACATGCCCGACCAAGAGCGGTAAAACTCTACTACCCCTGTGGAACCCTTGTTTCATCAGACGTGGTTGTTTGCCCCCTAGCCGCTTAGGGCAGAGGGGAACCTCAGCTCTCACTTTGAAGTAGGACACTGGTCGGAGACAAAACATTTTAATGGAGCCAAGAAATTACTCAAAACATGAGAAGTCCAGGGATGCTTGCATTCAGGGCTGAAACGATTAGATACTTATCCTAGGGGGGAAAATTGAAAAATAAGAAGAAAGTACAGCAGGCAAGGAGTGACCAGGGAGCCAGGGCTCAGGTCTGGGAGTATCCTATAGTTTCTGCTCTTCAGGAGTGAGTTCGTTCCAGACCCGACAGACAGTTATAGCGCTTAAGTCGGAGCCTAGCTTCAGCAGTTGATCCTTCTCCAACTGACGGATAGCACCATAGAAGCCCTGTTTGAGGAGTTTCAATGCCTGCCCAGCTAAAATCTCAGCGTATTCCTCCGACTGCAAGAACTTAGCCTTAAACTCTGGCTCGACCTTGGACAGTTGGGCTGCATGATCACTCTGCTGCTGCTGTAGCTTGACCTCATGCTCCTCCTTGGCGGTCTTCAACGTCGCCACCTCCGGAGCAGACAATCCTGAGCCCCCAGCATTTCATGGAGCTTCTGGGTAGCGGCGGAAGCTTGGGCTTGGGCCTGGGTAACCTGATCCTGGAGGTTGGCAGCATAAGAGACCGATAGCTCTAAGTCATATTCTTTCAGAGTCATTAGGCGCTCCCGTTCCTCATTCCGATCCTCTAGGGTTTTCTTTGCAGATTCCAGGTGTCTGACCTGATCAGACAGCTCCCTCGTCTGAGTCTGGAGCTACTCCCGCTCCTGGGATAGTTTCTGCAAGTCCTCAGTGAGGGCTTGGTTCTTCTCGGACCCGAGGTGTTCCCGGAGTCTATAACCATGTAAAGTATCCTCAGAAGCTATTATGGTACTGAGACAATGCTCTATCTTCACCCGGAGGGCTCGGCTGACCTCGAACTGCAGAAGGCTGGCTTCGCGGGCACGGCCAGCCTCCGCCTCTGCAGCCGCCACCCACTGGAGAAGGTCTTCAGTGACTCCCCCGGAGCACAACAGGTGGCTCATGGTCGCACAATTAGAGGCAACCTACGATGCGGGGCAAAGACAGTCATGGCATGACAACGAAATAAAGAGGAAGAACTCAAGTATAATCACCGCCAGTAGAGACTGGTGCAACATGCCAAGACATCGAGTTGATCCAGCTAACCGCCCCGGCAGAACGGGAAGAGAAAGGATTTCCTCAGCAAGGGGCCCTGACTGCTGGGGACGTCTCTCGAGTCGGGGACGCCCTCCTCTGAACTAGAAGCCATCGGCGAACCATCAGAGGGGATCCCCTTTATCCGGATGGATTGGGAGCCCTTTGTCGCCGTCCGCTTCGCCACAGGAGCCTTCCGGTGGGAGATGGGCACGTCCTTTGATACCTCCTTGCCGCGTGGAGCAACGAGAAGGTCGGTCGAGGGAACCAGGTCGTCGATGAAGGGAGTGGTGGCCGCAGCAACGGGGGAAGAAGGTTCTTCCTGTACTCTCGGGGACCGGGGAGCTGTATCCTCGTCAGCAGTAGACCGTAGAAACTCTGAGGATATGCCCTTCTTCAACCTCTGTAGGGGGTGATCCCTCTGAACTAGCCGCTTCTGCCATCTTTTCTCGGTAGCTTGGGTCTCTGAGGGTGCGACAGAGGGAGGGGGTGCATCTTCTCCCTCTGGTGCCTCGGCAGGAGAGGCACTAGAACCCCCTGCAGGGTTCGTCGGCAACTCTGATGCTCCAATATCTTGGGGACCCTCTGGGGTCTCCCGATCTCTGGAGGGCTCGACCACTTCCTCGCAACCCTCAATGGAGGCACCCACAGGAGCAAAAGAAGCTGAAGTAGGAAGCAGCGCCTGTTCGTTGGCCTGTTCCCACTTCAGGATCCGATTTATAACTCGGGAAAACATAACGTCGTCTACAAAATAGAGACAAAAGGGAATCAGTTAGCATTAACAAGGAAATGTACAAGGCATAAAGGAACTTATGAAGACTGGGGCTAAGGCTCGTGACTTTCGGACTAATCTCGACCCGATAAAGGAGCTCCTCGCATTGCACCAGTTGGAGGCCGTGGAACTCCATCCCCGCCAGGATACCCCTAGCCCTCTGATATCTCGCATCCCGCTGGAAGTCGCCGAGATCTGGGATAGGTGGCAGGTTTTCCGTCCAGTGAATAAGACTGAAGGGACGCTCAGGAAGCTGGATATAGAAGAACCTTTCCTTCCATCCCTTGTGGGAGGAGGGAAAACCCCCCAGGAACCTATGGCCAGAACGGGCAGTAAAGCCAAATGCTCCTCGGGACCCGACTGAAACAAAGAAAAAATGGAAGAATCGAGGGATCAGAGGAATGTCAAAAAATTTGAAGAGGACAAAAGCTCCACCTATCTGGGCAAAGGCATTCGGAGTCATTTGTTGGAGAGGGATACTGAAGTATTTAGCAACACTCATGTAAAAGGGGGATAGGGAAGCGAAGCCCTAGTTCTACCTGTCCCAGGAAGAAAGTGTAAAAATCCTTAGGGGTTTCTACAGGTGGTTGGACTAAGGTCGGAACTCTCGTCTCCCAGCCTCCTGGGATACCGTATCTCTGGCAGACGGCTTGATGGGATTCCAACCTAACCCTAGAAGAGATGGTATCGTACCACTCCATATGGTATCCTAGTTCCCTCAAGGAGCCCTCATCGTTGCCTCGGGTTTTCTTTTTCTTCTCCATTGGACCCATAGGGATTGAGGAGAGGAGAAAGCAGAAGGAGACTTACCCTCGTAAAAGGGGCGTAGCGGCAAGACGAATAGTAGGAGAAGGAGGATGCTTGAAGGTAGATAGGGCAAGGAGGCTGAAGGGTGCTATTGCACCCGCTTTTATAGAGAAGAGCCGCACATCTATAAGCAATAAGAGAGCAACACATCGACGACGTTGATTGGTCATCCCGAGGAGCCGCTAGCCCTTATTACCGTCGCTTCGTATGACCCGCGGCGTGTATCGGGGAGATATCGCCGCATACGAGGGAAGAAGGCGCATGGCGAGACCACATTCGCTAGGCGATTGTGTCGCCATTACAAGATCCCATGCACCTATAAAGGGACTGCGATAGCCATCAGAGCGTCGCAGCAAAATTTACGAGAATGCTGGACGTATTCAAAAAATCACCTAAAGTCCTGGGTTGCATGGGCTACTTCCTCGGACCCGGAATGCCGCCAGCGAAGCAAAAGATGGAGAGGCCATCTGGGAACAGCTTCTTCATCACATTACTAGTCTAATCAGTCAGACACACTTCCTTCGATCAGACTTGAAGGAAGGGACTTGTGATGGGGTTGAATACCCCGTGGTGGACACGGGGGCTGAAGAAGCTGTATGATAAAATCCACCAAGCCAGAACGACTCCCTTGTCATGACACCCGAGACCCTCTCAGGAGAGGGGACCCGGAGACCAACTTGAGTAGTTATAACCTGAGGATAGCTTCAGGAAGACACACCCTTGAGTTCACCTCGGGGGGTAAGTCCTCGAGAGCACCTCGGAGAGACGAATGTCCGGGACCCCCGGGCCAAAGAACCTCGGGATCACCTCGGGGTGGTGGGGCCCAAGGAACACTCAAGCGGAGGTCCGTTTTCCTTGGATCAGTAGATCATCCTCATCCATTATGATGGAGTAATTACTACCCATGATTAGCGGCCATAAAGGTCTTAATCATCGCAACGACCCGAATTGAGGAATCGCGGCGACCGTTACCAGGGTGAACCATTAACCGATAATCATGGGGATGTGGCGAATATCATGGGGACTCGCGGATGGTCGCCGCAGGTATAAAAGGTATTCCAACCCCTCTGGTAAAGGGGTAATGCATTCTCTGGTAGTCATACATCTTTCTGCCTTCTACTATTCCTCTCCATCGACGCACTGACTTGAGCGTCGAAGTGGGCTCCGCCGGACAACCTCCGGCGTGTTCCCCTAACGCTCGTGCTGATCTTGAAGGGCGCGGAGTTCCTCCTCTAACGTCAACATCCGCGTGGGTTGAACCCTGGTGACTGACCGTTGACGTTGATTCCTTCCGGAACACACACACATGCACACACATATATATAATTTTGATATCTCGCACTTTTTATATTGTATATCTTGTTAGGACCGGTAGGAGAGTTAGAGGGGGGGTGATTAGCTACAATTTTTACTCGTTGTAGATTTGTTGCGGCGGAAGACTTGAGCAATGTTAACACCTCGATTTTACTTGGTATCCACCTCCTTGAGGTGACTAATCCAATGATCCGCTCTCCTCACTCTCTCATACACTATGAAAGATCTCCTTCTTGAGGTGGAGAAACCTCTTACAAGCTTACAAGAAGAATACAACAAGCGAAACAAATACAATAGGAAATCTTACAAGATTTACAACAAATGAGTTCTCTTTGCTTTCCTTGCTTTCTTCAAGCTTGAGATCACCTCTAGAACCTTGGAAGTGCAGCAACACTATGCCCCAAGACTTCTCTTGAAATTGTTAGATGTGTATACTGAAAGACATGCTTCTTTTATATATATGAACATCTTTATTTTGAAAAGAGAATCACAACAACACTAGGTGCATATTAGTACATGCATGAAGTCCAATTACTTTGCATTGTAGATAACATGGTGTGTGGTGTCACACGAAAGATCATGTTATCAGTTCCTTGTTTAGTATAAATAGAGGCCCACAACCGAGATGGAATTGGACAACCCATCGGAATGGTTGTAGTGTAATTAGGTGTGGTTGGTCTTGACCATAGGATTACACTAGTGTACTTTGAGTACATTGAGCAGGACCAAAACCCGAGGTTATCCAATTTATACTGACTCAATAATTGGATAGGACCTCAAGATATTATTATGAAGTACGATCCCTTAATCCCGATATAATAACGGGCATATATTACTAATTATTATTTCTTTAATTTACCAATAGGCGAGATCTATTCTGCTAGATCGATAGACCCAGTAAGTTGGGAGATAATATTAATAATATGATGTGTCGTTGATTATTGACGAAATCCGTGTCCTGGTGAGTCGGGTTGATGATGCCCCCTTAATGAGCTCGAAAGGTTCATCATGCTAACCCTGCAGGTGGATTTGATCCGGCATGATGATAAGGTCGAGTGGTACTAGTCAAGGATCCAGAAGTTAATTAATTTAAATTATCAGTAATTTAATTAATTAACGGGCATTCGAAATCTTAAACACGGGGGGATGTACGACTTGTAATAAGTGGAGCCCATATATAAATATGGGGGTTGGTGAGGTAATTCAATGAGGGCCCTTTAGTAGAATGGATCCTCATTAATGGACTGGGTCCATTAGCAGGCCAAGATCCAACTCCTCCTCATGGTCCCTATCGTAGCCCTATATATACCCCATGTGGCATGGAACCAAGTTGATGGTTGATGGATTAATCTGAAAGAACACAAGAAAACCCTAGTCTCTCTTCTCCTCTCCCTCACAGTGGGCGGCGCCGGTTTCTCTATGGAGTTTTCCATGCAACCGTTGGCTCAGTGTGGCACTTGGGAGAGAAGCCCCGGCGGCGCCGAACAGCTTATTCTCCACGCATTTTGATTGCTCCAGGAGTGAGCAATTAATTGTTTAATTGCTCATGCAATCAAACAGGAATTGCTCGAGGCAATTAATTGCTTCATGCAAATTCAATTTGCTCAGGTCCGGAATTCTCCAATTGGAGAATTAACGCATGCAGCCTCCACGGAGAATTAATTCATGCGAATTAATTCATGAGAATTAATGCATGCAGCCTCCATGGAGAATTAAAACTTCACCTCGTGTAGTTGAATTGGTGGACTCATGCCCGTGAGCCAACGCCTCAGTGGAGAAGTCCTGGAGACGTCAGAGGAGAAGCCAAGTTGCGTTGGCCGTCGGCTGTAACCTGTGGACAGGTTCTAGACGCCGGCTACTGGCTTTGACTGTGGAGAATCGCCCAGGAGATGGAAGTGCTGACTTCGGCGGTGGAGAAAGACCAAGCGCCTACTTCCTTCTTCTGTGGAGAAATAACTTGCCGAGTTGCTCACGAATGACTGCCAAAGGAAAATAAGTTGATCATGCAATTGCGTGATGGAGCAACTTGTTTCAAAGGGTGCAGCAAGGATGCGTGAGGGAGTTGCTCTTCTTCAAGAGCGCTCCAAGATGCTTGTTGTTCGGGTGCCGACGGTGGAGGAGAGGAGAAGTAGGGTTTGTGTTTTGGATTATCTTCTTTCTAGGAGCGGCCGGCGGCATCCCTTTGGTTGGGGATTGGTTGGTGCAAGGAGAAGGGATTGACTTGGTGACCACGGTTCTTGGTAGATCGTCGCCCACACGACGTCCAAGAGGGGAGGGTCATACGGTAGAAGATCGTAAGGTAACGGAAGGTATATTCTTCCTTGGCTCCTTTCATTCTTATTTGTACCTTATTCAATTGTCTCGTCATTTCATGTTTGTTATTTAATTATTTTGATTGCGAATCATAGTCAATAATTATTTAACTGGACCTCGACCATAAACACAAAAGCTGGCGATCAACTCGTCGCCTTTTCCGCGGTCGAACGGTCGAGCAAATTGCAAGACCAATTTTGGTAATTGGCTAAGTTGCAATTTGAATCGTTCGATACGGCACGAGACAGTCGATGGGAAACGACTCTCTATTCAGATTAAATTTTTTAATCCGTAGGCATAGAGAAGTCTCTCGGATCGACCAGGTATCCGCTTAGGAAACCCACCAAGCCATACCCAACAGAAATGACGAGGAAGGAGGAGAAGAACCGTGCAAGCACTATGCTTCAAACTTGCGTGAAAACCCTTATACCCGATGCCTAGGGTTCCCTAATCGATTGCCCAATCGATTACTACGTCAGACTTAGCCGTTCAATGACTATTTTTTGAAGCTTAATCGATTAGTCAATCGATTAAGAACAACCTTAATTGATTACTGAATCGATTCAGCACCTTTCTGTGCTCTCGCACAATACTGCGGTAATCGATCGCCCAATTGATTACTGGACCTCTTAATCGATTGATCAATTGATTAAGAGAAGGATGAATCGATTGCCCAATCGATCCAGCCACATTCTGTTCTCGTAACTTATTTCTCCCAATCAATTTACACCTTTCTTAATCGATCACCCAATCAATCAAGAAGTCTTCTTTTGCAAAAAACCAAACCCAAATCGATTACCCAATCGATTGAGTCCAACCCTAACTTGTGTGCACAAGTCTAGGGTTCCCTTGCCTAACCTTGGTCAACCGTGACCTGTTAGGACTTCCCTACCAAGTGTCCGATCAACTCTTTGGCCAACCTGAATTTCTCCTACGTAGCTCCCAATTAGGACTTAACATGATTCCCAACCAGGTTTGCCTAACCCTCGAGTTAGGTCTAGTCTCTCGGTAGACTTCCACCTTACCAGCGTGCGATCTCCCCGATTCACCTGGACTTCACCTAGTCTCACTAGGTGTGTCTAGTCCCACTAGGTGTGCCTAGTCCCACTAGGTATTTCCCATGCCAGCGTGCGATCTCCTCGATCCACCTAGACTTCACCTAGTCCCACTAAGTGTGCCTAGTCCCACTAGGTCTTTTCCCATGCCAGCGTGCAATCTTTCCGATCCACCTGGACTTCACCTAGTCCCACTAGGTCTTTTCCAGTCAAGTCTCCAGTCAACCTTGACCCACTTGACTCACACGATATTCAAACATCGTGCGATATTCAAACATCATTATCAAACATGGAAACATCTAACCTTAAGCTTACCAAGCTTACCAGATATAAGCTCACCCGAGCCTAGTCAAACTAGGTCAACCCTGACCTAACCAAGATTGCACCAATAATCTCCTCCTTTTTGATGTTTGAGAAAGACTAATCCCTATTATCCTTTCAATCTTCTCCCCCTTTGACACACATCAATAACTCTCTCCGAGAGTCTATATAGTCAAAGGCATGCCCAATGAAAGTCACATACCTTTCATTTGAACCCATGTTCAATCTTGAGCATTCATCGTAATGAAAATTCCCAATCCTCATTCTTTGCCTTATCCCAAAAATAAAAATAAAATCACATGCTTTTAATGAAGACTTCCCCCTTAAAACATGCTCTAACCCTCTATCATTGCACCAATAATGATTTTTGAGTTGCTAAACTTTAGGAAATCTCAACTCGAGGTTTTGAGATTCAAAACTTGAATCAAAATCACTCTCTAGCCCTATAGTTTTCACCAAACCATCTCCCCTTTCAATTTCACAATAAAATTTACCCAAATATACTTATAAAAGTAATTTAAAGGGCTAGGGATTGTTAGGTTACTCAAAATTGGGTTAACTGACTAAAAATAGTAAGTTTCAGTCTTGCCAATCGATTGGTGTTGGGTCCCAATTGATTAAGCTATGCCTTAATCGATCAGTTGATCGATTACGACTTCCCTTAATCAATCAATGGATCGATTATGTGAGCTTCTGTGCTCGCAGAAAAGGTTTAACAATCGATTGATGTTGTCCTAATTGATCACCTGATCGATTGAGAGTTTCTGATTTTTTAAAACAATTTTAGTCTGAATTTCAGAAACTCCTAAATAATTCTACAAAATTTGAAAAATCCTGAAATTTTGTGTAGACATTATTTATGACATATACTATCAAGAAAAAATAATTTTATATGAAAATAACTCCCTTTTTCAAAGATTGACACTGTAACGCCCCAAAATTTCCATTTTAAGTCCTTAAAGTCCTTAGAACTATTTAAAAATATTTTAGAAATATTCTAGATATTTTTAGGAATTTTTAGAATATTTTTATGAAATTTTACAAGTCCGTTTAGTATTTTTAAAAAAGGAAAAACTTCAAAGGGCAGCAAGGGGTTCGAACTCGCGACCACAGGAGGAGCAAGCCCTTAAGGGCGCGCAAGTGACCGGCTGGGCTAGGGTATCAAGCACAACAAAAGGTGGAGAGAAATAATTTTATAGAGTAGTTACGTTTTTCATGAAGAGATATTTAAACCCCGCTTAAGTCGCGTGAAACCCTTGGAGGAGAATTTTCGGCTGCGTGCGAGAAGGGGGCGAGGGAGGGGCGGCGAAAACAAAAGGGAACCTAGGTTTTCTTTCCTCCTCTCCTCTCCTAAGGGGCGCCGGCCAAGGAAAAGCAAGGAGTGCGGAGCGTTTCGTTCGTCTCGACGAGAAGAACACGTAGGCGCGGACGGTTCGTAGAGATCTCAAGTTTCACCCGAGCCCTAGTCGTCTAATTTCGGTTGTAAGTCCAAGAAATCAAGGTAAGTACTGCTCACCTGCAGTAAGAGGCGGTTTTCCGCAAGAATTTTCCCTCGAAAGTTTTAAAAGAGATATTTCCTTTTAGTTTAAGATTTTGCATGTGATCTTAATTCATTATATGCTTATATATATTTGATAGAGTATCCTATGTGAGTTTAGGGTCTAAGAAATATATAAGAAAAGAAAAGAAAGATAAAGATAAAGAAAAGAGAAGGCCAAGGCCTTACGAAATCCCCAAAAGTCAAGACTTAGGGATTTGGGCACACAAGGTGTTCGATAAAATGCCAAGGCATTTAAAGATAAGAAAGAAAAGAAAGAAAAGCTATTTTATTTTCTAAGGCCAGTACCCGGCGTCCAAGGGCGTCGTTAAAGAAATCCAGGTGTCCAATTCCAAGGTCTTGGCCCTGGTAGACCAAGGTCTGCTCTATTAGGATTGGCGGCTCGCTACCCCAACCTTTTAGGGAACGCGCATAAGATGGTACTTACGTCTTAAGTGGATCCAAGTGAGTTATTATTTTCAAGTATATGCTTTAGCAAAGTTTTCTAAAGTTTAAGGAAATTTTCTAAAAGTTAAAGAAAGATTTAAAGTTAAAGAATTGCTAAAGTTTCAAGTTAAGCCAAGAAAAAGTGAGTTAAGACTTATTAATGCTTGAGTATGCATGTTTTGAGTTATACATGTTTTAGTGTTTCTTTTAAGCATAAAAGTATCTCATGTGATTTCACATTGTTTAAAAAGCATGCCTGCACATTTCGAGATTTTGTGAGCTAGATAGTACTTGCTAAGCTTTATGCTTATTAGTTGCATTTCCTCTTACTGCAGGTAAAGGTAAAGACAAGCAATTCTGAAGGAAGGCGACGAGGCGGTGCTGAGTGACGTGTGTGTGGTGGCTGACCTTGGAGAGATCCTTGGGATGAGACAGTTTAGCTTATTTGAAATGCAATGTTTAAGATTTCCAAATTCCAAGTTATTGTGTTATGGAGTTTATTAAACATTTATGCTTCGGATAGTTTTACATGCTCAATTTTGTAGAATGAAGATTCCATGTCATTTCAATTAGTATGCATACTTTTGTGAATGCACTAGATGAGCAAGGGCATGAGTAGTTCAACATGTGGATACATTGCATTTTAGACTTATTCTTGAGCTTATTATTATTCCCTTTTGGACTAGGTCCTAATTGTGCTTAAAATGCTTGTAAATTCGGTAGAAAAGTAAGATTTACCTTCTATGAAGTTCTAGAAATGTTATAGAATCTTATAAGTGGAGTTTGGATAGGGATGTTGTTAGTCTCCTTTTGAATTAAGTTTTGTTGCTTTAAATATGCTTAGAAAAGTTGCATTCATATTCCATAATGCTTTAGTAATGTTATAGAACCTTGTGTGATGAGTGTAAATGGTTAGGATTGCTAGTAATGTGTCATTGGATCATACATGACTATTAAAGTTAGAATCTCATTCTTAGATAGATTAAATACAAAAAAAAAAGTTCCGCATTTTTAGTCGTGCATTAGTGTCAAGAAGTAGACAAAGTAACGGTCCGTCAAAGGTAGAGAAGGCGGGTCGTTACAGTTGGTATCAGAGCAGTTCCCATTCTCCAGCATCACACACACATCAGCATCAACCTTGCCATCTTCAAGTAAGAAAGCTTTAAGTTTCAGTTTTCTATTGCTCCTTTACTTAATTGCAGTATAGAGAAATGCTTAAGTACTTACTCATATGTGCATAGAACAAGGAAGCATGTTTAATACCTTAGTATCACGGAATCATGCTTAATCCCTAGAATGGATATTAGGTTACTAAGTAAGAAAACAAGTTCTATACCTAGAAATATAGTAGTGATTCTTGTTCCCTTATGCATTATTAGATGGCAAGAAGAGGCCGAGCTCCTAATGCAAGGACCAGAACTCCAGTTCAAGATAACAATGAGTCTGGCACAGAACAGCCAAACCTGATGGCAGTCATTGCTCAAATGCAAGCTCAGATTACAGAACAACAGAAGACCATCGCCACACTGATGGCAAATCAGCACCCAGTGCCCCCTACACCACCCACAGCAGGAGTGGGAACTCCAGTGGTGGCTGAAGTTCCACCAGTCATACAGGAGACCCCTGCCGTGAACCGAAGGCAAGAAGCATACCTCGTCCAGTGGCAGAGGCTAAAACCCGAAAGCTTCTCAGGCACGACTGAGCCCTGGGATGCCCAGGCTTGGTTCAAGACTTTAGAGAGCACAATGGAGCTTATTGACTGGCCAAAAGTCGAGAAGGTCAAATGTGCCTCCTTCTGCCTAACTGGAGATGCTCGTATGTGGTGGGAGCGAGTCAAGAGTAAGAGGATAGTCAACCAGATGAGCTGGGCAGATTTCGAGCAAGAGTTCTATGAGGAGTTCTTCCACATGCGGGTTACCAACAAGCACTACGAGGACTTCATGGAGTTCAGACAAGGTAACCTACCAGTGGGAGAAGCAGTCGCGAAGTTCAACAGACTAGCTCGCCTCTGCCCAGAGCTAGTCAGCACAGAGAAGGAGCGAGTCAGACTGATGCTCCGCATGCTGAACCCTGAAATAGCACTCAACGTGAACAGCGGGACGCACCGACCCCAGACCAGCGAGGAGTTGGTCAGTAGTGCTCTAATCTCAGAGCACTATCTGAATAGCATCAAGGCACAGCAAACACAGCAGAAGCCAGTCCTGATTGAGAACAAGACAACAGGAGGCCAGAAGCCTCAGCCAAATAACCAGAACTGGAAGAACAAGAACCACAAAAGGAAGCAGTGGCCTGGCAGCCAAAAAGGAAACCCAGAGAACAAGCAAGCTAGGTATCCACCTTGTCCTAAGTGTGGGAGGACCCATCCAGGAGCATGCCTTTTGGGTGTAACTGGATGCTACTCATGTGGACAAGAGGGACACAGATCCAGAGACTGCCCAAACAAGTTTAAGGTACTTCCTCAGCAGTCCGTACAGTATGGAGGCAAGCCTCAGTTACATTACATGCCTACTATACTGGAGGGACCTCAGATCAGTCAGGGAGGGTTGGAAGCAGCACCAGTTCCAACCAATGCCAGAGTCTTTTCCCTCACGAAGGAAGAAGCTGCCAGCGCCTCCACGGTCGTAACAGGTCAAATAGTTATTTTTCAGCATTTAGCTACTACACTGTTTGACACTGGGGCGACCCATTCTTTCGTATCAGTACCTTTTGCTAGTAAGTTACAGGTGCCTGCAGAGAGTTGGGAGTCCAGATTCCTGACAACTCTCCCTTCAGGGGAGATCATGGAATCCACCCAGCGACTCCGGGCTGTGCCAATCAAGATTTCAGACCGAGAGCTATATGTCGATCTGATAGTCCTTGCGATGCAAGACTTCGACATCATACTGGGCATGGATTTCCTCAGTAAGTACAGCGCTTCAGTGGACTGCCGTAGAAGGAAGGTGGTTTTCAGCCCAGAAGGAGAACCACCATTCGAGTTTCAAGGAGCCCCAAAGAGGAAGACTCAGAAATTCCTCTCAGCCTTGGCAGCCCACCAGATGCTAGAGCAAGGGTGTGCTGGTTTTCTTGCACACGTAGTGGACTCAGAAGCAAAGAAAGAACTCAAGCAGGAGGATGTACGGGTAGTCTGCGAATATCCAGAAGTGTTCCCAGAAGAACTACCTGGACTACCGCCCAACAGGGAGGTGGAATTTGAGATTGAGCTGGTGCCAGGTACCGGTCCGGTCTCAAAAGCCCCATATCGTATGTCTCCTGCAGAGCTGAAAGAATTACAAGAGCAGCTCCAGGAGCTACTAGACAAGGGCTTCATCCGCCCGAGTCATTCACCCTGGGGAGCTCCTGTACTTTTCGTCAAGAAGAAGGATGGGTCTATGCGTCTGTGCATAGACTACAGAGCTCTGAACAAGGTAACCATTAAGAACAAATACCCGCTTCCTAGAATAGATGATTTATTTGATCAACTCAAAGGGGCTACAGTGTTCTCGAAGATAGACCTGCGTTCTGGGTATCATCAGCTAAAGGTTAAAGAAAGTGACATCCCCAGGACGGCCTTCAGGACAAGATACGACCACTACGAATTTGTAGTGATGCCTTTTGGAGTAACCAATGCTCCAGCAGTCTTCATGGAGCTGATGAACCACATCTTCAGGGAGTATCTCGATAAATTCGTCATTGTATTTATTGACGATATTCTCATATACTCACAGACTCCAGAGAACCATGCTACACACTTGAGGATAGTGCTGCGGATCCTTCAGCAGGAGAAGCTCTATGCAAAATTCTCAAAGTGTGAGTTTTGGCTAGATCAGGTGACCTTCCTAGGTCACATTGTATCCAAAGAAGGCATTCAAGTTGATCCAGCCAAGATAGAAGCAGTCAGCAACTGGTGTAGACCCAAGAATGCCAGTGAAATCAGGAGTTTCTTAGGCCTGGCAGGATATTACAGAAAATTTGTGGAGGACTTTTCCAGAATAGCCTCTCCACTCACAGCCTTGACCAGAAAGAACAAGAAGTTTGAATGGTCAGATAAATGCGAGCACAGTTTTCTAGAGCTGAAGAAGAGACTGACCAGTGCTCCCATCCTGACGGTTCCAGAGAGTGACAAGGCCTTTGACATCTACAGTGATGCATCCAAGATGGGCCTTGGAGCTGTCCTCATGCAAGACGGTAAAGTAATAGCATATGCCTCCAGACAGCTCAAGGACTATGAGAAGAATTACCCTACTCATGACCTTGAGCTAGCAGCTGTGGTTTTTGCACTGAAGCTCTGGAGACACTACCTGTATGGAGTGCAGTGCAGAATCTTCACAGACCATCAGAGTTTGAAGTACTTCTTCACTCAGAAGGATCTGAATATGAGGCAGCGCAGGTGGCTAGAGTTGGTCAAAGATTATGACTGTGAAATCCTCTACCACCCAGGTAAAGCTAATAAAGTGGCAGATGCACTGAGCAGGAAATCCTGTGCAGCACTGATGTCCCTATCATCACTGTCTCCACCACTTCAGAAAGAAATAAAAGATTTTGGAGTCGAGGTTATGGTTGGGCAATTTTCTGCATTGACCCTAGAGTCAACCCTACTTATAGATATACAAGAAAAGCAAGATCAAGACCCAGAGATCCAGAAGATCAAGCAGGGGATCCAAGAGGCAGAAAATTTAGAGTTTCGAGTATCAGACAGTGGCATCCTCTACCTTGGAGACCGCCTTTGCGTCCCCAATGATGAGGAACTAAGAAAGAATATTTTAGAAGAAGCCCACAGTACCCCGTACTCTATGCATCCTGGTTCTACCAAGATGTACCAAGATTTAAAGAAAAGGTTCTGGTGGTCTGGACTCAAGCGAGACGTGGCCAGATATATCAGTACCTGCTTGACCTGCCAGAGAGTCAAAGCAGAGCACCAGAGACCAGGAGGAGTTCTGCAGCCTCTTCCTATTCCAGAGTGGAAGTGGGAAGAAATATCCATGGATTTTATCACAGGTCTTCCAAGAACCACCCATGGACACGATGCAATTTGGGTGATAGTGGACAGATTGACCAAGTCTGCCCACTTTCTAGCCATCAAGGTGTCGCACTCAGTAGAGCATTTGGCGCAGATATATGTGAAGGAAGTGATCAGGGTTCATGGAGTTCCGAAGTCTATCATTTCTGACAGAGACGGGCGCTTTGTCTCTCACTTCTGGGAGTGTGTTCAGCACGCACTAGGCACCAGACTTAAATTCAGCACAGCCTTCCATCCCCAGACTGATGGACAGACAGAAAGAGTAAATCAAATTTTAGAAGATATGCTCCGGGCCTGTGCACTAGATTTTAAAGGCAGTTGGTGCAAGTACCTGTGTTTAGCTGAATTTGTCTACAACAATAGCTATCAGGCCACTATCAAAATGGACCCTATGAAGCATTATATGGCAGGAAATGCAGATCACCCATATGTTGGCAAGAGGCTGGTGAGAAGAAAGAGATGGAGTCAGGACTAGGCAGCCAGACTGAGCTTATATATGAGACCACTCAGGCTATCCAGATGATCCGCCAGAGGATTGAGACTGCCCAGAGTAGACAGAAAAGTTATGCTGACACACGCCGTAGGCCACTTGAATTCCAAGTTGGAGATTCAGTATTTCTCAAGGTCGCCCCCATGAAGGGAGTGATGAGATTTGGCAAAAAGGGCAAGCTGAGTCCTCGCTACATAGGACCCTACAAGATTATAAAGAGAGTTGGGAAGGTAGCCTATGAGCTGGACTTGCCAGAGGATATGTCAGCTATCCACAGTACATTTCATGTCTCCATGCTAAAGAAGTGTATTCACGATCCCAATCAAGTGATTCAGCCTCAGTCAGTGCAGATCCAAGAAGATCTTAGCTATGAGAGCAGACCGACACAGATAGTGGACAAAGTAGTTAAAAGATTAAGAAACAAAGAAGTGCCACTAGTGAAGGTCATCTGGCAGAGTCAAAAGCATGAGGAGGCTACTTGGGAACGTGAGGACAGCATGAGAGAAAGATATCCAGAATTATTCTAAGTTCGAGGACGAACTTTTCATAAGGTATGGGGGATTGTAACGCCCCAAAATTTACATTTTAAGTCCTTAAAGTCCTTAGAACTATTTAAAAATGTTTTAAAAATATTCTAGATATTTTTAGGAATTTTTAGAATATTTTTATGGAATTTTCCGAGTCCGTTTAGTATTTTTAAAAAAGGAAAAACCTTAAAGGGCAGCAGGGGGGTTCGAACTCGCGACCACAGGAGGAGCAAGCCCTTAAGGGCACGCAAGTGACCGGCTGGGCTAGGGTATCAAGCACAACAAAAGGTGGAGAGAAATAATTTTATAGAGTAGTTACGTTTTTCATGAAGAGGTATTTAAACCCCGCTTAAGTCGCGTGAAACCCTTGGAGGAGAATTTTCGGCTGCGTGCGAGAAGGGGGCGAGGGAGGGGCGGCGAAAACAAAAGGGAACCTAGGTTTTCTTTCCTCCTCTCCTCTCCTAAGGGGCGCCGGCCAAGGAAAAGCAAGGAGTGCGGAGCGTTTCGTATCTTTCGCATCTAAGGTTAGGCCATATTAACCTGAGTAGAATTCAAAGGTTGATAGCCAATGGACCTTTGGGTTCATTGGTGGTGGAAGATTTCCCAACCTATGAATCTTGCTTAGAAGATAAAATGACCCAAAAACCTTTTAAGGCCAAGGGGTATAAAACCAAAGATGTGTTGGAATTTGTTCATTTTAATTTGTGTGATTCTATGTCTATCCAGGCTAGAGTTGACTTTGAATAGTTTGTCTCTTTTATAGATGATTATTCAAGATATGGATACATTTACTTGATGCGCCGCAAATCTTAATGCTTTGACAGGTTCAAAGAATTCAAGGCTGATGTGGAGAAACGTCAAAGTAAAATTATCAAGACACTACAATCTGATTGTAGTGGTGAGTACCTCTTGGGAGAGTTTAGGAGTTACTTATCAGAGGCTGGGATTCAATCCCAATTGTCCGCACCTGGTGCACCCTAACAGAACAATGTGGCGGAGCGAAGCAATAGGACTCTTATGGAGATGGTTAGATCCATATGAGTTATTCTGAGTTACCAAATTCGTTCCGGGGGTATGCTCTGGAAATGACAGTGTACATTCTGAATTTGGTACCATCTAAATCAGTACCTTCTACTCCCACAGAATTGTGGACTGGGCGTAAGCCTAGTCTAAGGCATATTCGAATTTGGGGTAGTCCAACACATGTGTTGAAGGGAGATGCTGATACATTGGAATCTCCTACAGAGGTATGCTTGTTCATAGGCTATCCTAGAGAAACAAAAGGTGGTTTATTTTATAGTCCTAAAGATCAGAAGGTCATCGTTAGCACGAATGCCCGATTTTTAGAGGAGGACTATGTAATGAACCACAAGCTCATGAGTAATATTGTTCTAGAGGAAATGAAAGGGGAAGTTCCTACTTCAGTACCAACGGTACAGGAAGATATACTACAAATAACTTCACCGCATGTCACAGAGGATACACAGGTAGTACCTCGTCATAGTGGGAGGGTTGTTAGATAACCTGATAGATTCATGTTCTTGGGAGAGGCTTCGGACTGGGTCCTTGGTGAATATGAACCTGATCCTTGGACCTATGATGAGGCACTCCAAGATAAAGATGCGATATCTTGGTAAAGGGCGATGAATTCTGAGATAGAATCTATGGATTTTAATCAAGTCTGGGAGCTAGTAGAACCACCTGATGGTGTAAAAGTCATTGGATGCAAGTGGATCTACAAAAGAAAGAGAAGATCAGACGGGATGGTGGAAACCTTCAAAGCAAGGTTTGTTGCAAAGGGGTATACTCAGAAAGAGGGTATCAATTATGAGGAAACATTTTCGCCGATAGTCATGCTTAAGTCTATCCGGATTCTCTTGTCTATTGCTGCTCATATGGATTATGAGGTGTGGAAGATGGATGTTAAGACAGCTTTCCTTAACGGAAGTCTTGAGGAAAACATCTATATGAAGCAACCAGAGAGATTCATTGCAAAGGGCAAAGAGCATCTCGTATGTAAGCTTAATCGGTCCATTTATGGATTGAAGCAAGCTTCAAGATCTTGGAACATCCGGTTTGATGAGGTGATCCAGTCTTATGGATTTATTCAATGCTCGGATGAGTCTTGTGTATATAAGAGATGTGACGGAAACGTAGTGGTATTTCTTGTACTATACGTAGATGACATTTTGCTCATTGACAACAATGTCAAAGTGTTATTAGACGTAATGGTATGGTTATCCAAACAGTTTGATATGCAGGACTTAGGAGAAGCTGAACACATCCTTGGGATTAAAGTTATAAGGGATCGCAAGAAAAGAATGTTGTGCGTATCTCAAGCTTTATACATTGACACTATCCTAGCTCGTTTTAGCATGCAAAACTCCAAGAAAGATTTTCTACCTTTTTGGCATGGAGTACCTCTATCTAAAGAAATGTGTCCTAAAACATCAAAGGAGATAGAGGAAATGAAGGCAGTTCCTTATGCTTCGGCTGTAGGAAGCCTAATGTATGTTATGTTATGTACGAGGTCGGATATCTGCTTTGCCGTGGGCATGGTTAGCAGATATCAGAGTAATCCAGGACAATGACATTGGAGTGCGATAAAGCATATATTGAAGTACCTGAAAAAGACTAGTGATTATATGCTAGTTTACCAGGTAGATGATTTGCTCCCTGTGGGTTACACGGATTCTGACTTCCAATTAGATAGGGATAAAAGTAAGTCTACCTCAGGGTATGTGTTTACTTTGGGAGTTGGAGTCATAGTATGGAGGAGTATCAAGTAGAAATGCGTTGCGGACTCCACCATGGAAGCTGAGTATGTGGCGGCCTCTGAGGCAGCCAAGGAAGCTGTATGGCTCAGGAACTTCTTAATAGACTTAGAGGTGATTCCTGGTTTGCCCAGAGCTATTACAATTTATTGTGATAGCAGTAGTGTAGTAGCAAACTCGAAAGAACCACGAGCCCATAAGACAAGTAAACACATAGGGCGCAAGTACCACCTAATACGAGACATCGTAAAGAGAGGAGAAGTTGTTGTCGCCAAAATTACATCAGAGGATAACCTGGCAGATCCTTTCACTAAGGCCCTTCCAGCGAGAGCTTATGATAGGAATATGGAGGGGATGGGAATCAGATGTATGACATTTTGATGGCAGTATAGTCTTTTAGTATAAGTGGGAGATTGTTAGGATGTATACTAAAAGCTTAGCTTTTATATGGACATCTATATTTTGGAATAAGAATCACATGGTCATTGTTTGCATTTTATTTGATATATATGCTATTGTCCTTTACTTTACATTGTAGATAACATGGTGTGTGGTGTCACACAGAAGATCATGTTATCAGTCCCTTGTGAAGTATAAGTAGTGTCTCACAACCGAGATGAATTTGGACAAATCATCAGAATTGTTGTAGTGTAATTTGGTATTAGTCTTGTTGGTGCAAGATGCATCGGTGATATCCTCCTCTAGTGTTTCAATGTTTGACAATATGCTTAAGTTAGTGATACACTAGACAAAGGAAGGGTTAGTCAAGAAATCCGGTTCAAGGTAAAACAAAGTCCTAGTTAACCTAGGCAATAAGTCCTGGTTCGAGGAATTGGACACTAAGTCCTGATCATGGATTGGGCACTAAGTCCTGACTGCGGGCTGGGCACCTAAGACCTGACCGAGGGTTGGGCACGAAGTCCTAATTCGAGGAATTGGGCAATAAGTCCTTGCCGAGGGTTGGGCACCTAAGTCCTGACATAGGGTTGGGTAATAAGTTCTGGTCACGGACTGGGCACGAAGTCCTGATTCGAGGAATTGGGCAATAAGTCCTGGCCGAGGGCTGGGCACCGAAGTCCTGGAGAGTGAAGTTGGTCACTAAGTCCTGGTGAGTGAAGCTGGGCAAAAGTCCAACCGGAGGAGCCGGTTGGCAAAACTTCTCCTAAGAGGAGTAGGCGAAAGGTGCGTTCCCCGGGAAGGGAACATCGGCGTCGGTTCGACCTAGGGTTTCGCGGGAAATCCAAAGTCAGAACCAAATCGTTAAGGCTAAGATTGTATACATGTTTGTCTTGTGTTTATGTATCTTGCAGGTACCTATAATTGAAGGTAAAGCAGGCGAACAAACACAAGAGAAGTCTGGGAAACAGCTCCTGGGCGCCTGACTTGAATCAGGCGCCTAAGAGAAGCAAGCGCCCCAGTTAAGGCAGCCTACTCTCAGGTGCCCTGGATTGCCAAGCGCCTGAAGGCTCCCAGGTGCCCTGTATGGGTCAGGCGCCTAGGAAGGGGATTTCTATCCTTGCTGCGAGCGGCATGAATATGAACTTTAACCAGCTCATAGAGGCGCCCTACAACCTTACAAGTCCCCAAGAAGTGACTATATAAAGGGGTTTGACCCCTCAACTCAGAACATCAACTATGACATCATTTTAAGCATTCTAAGTGATGATAAAGCGCTAGAGACGAAGCTCTGCAACCAAGGAGGCACCAGGAGGAAGTGCGCGACACTTCGGAGTTCTAGATCGGCCAGGTCTTCGACGTTTCGTTTGGTTTGCGTTTACTTTATGCATTTAATTTTCTTAATCTTTTGATTGTAAAACGTGCACTATAAGACGGGGTTCTCTGCCTCTGGAATGTTCGGAAAGGAGACCATTAGTGGACGGGTGTTTCCCGTGCTTAGGCCTTGGACGCGCTGACCCTAGGGGTTGGGAACCAAGTAAAAACCTGTGTGCACTCTGAGTTTTGTCTTTCATTTTGTTTCTTTATTTTTCCGTTGTGCTACTAACTCTGAATAGAATGAACCTCGAAGTTTACGATAAGTTTCCCAACAAAATTTTAACAAGTCGATATTCACCCCCCCCCTTTATCGACGACACCGGTCCCATAGTCTATCTTGACTATAGAATTACACTAGTACACTTTGTGTGTATTGAGCATGATCGACTTAGAGGTGATTCGATTTATACTGATTATATAATCGAATCAGATCTCAGATATTATGATGTATATGCTCTTAATCCCGATATAATAACGAGCGCATATACTTGATATCTATTCCTTTGATTTACCAATGAGCGAGATTTATTTGTTAAATCAATAGGCCCGGTAAATTGGGAAATAATATCATTTACATGGTGTGCCGTTGATTATAGAAGGAAACTGTGTCCTAATGCATTAGGATGATGATGTCCCCTTGAGGAGCTCATAAAGTTCATCATGTAAATCCTACAGGTGGACTTGGTCCGACATGATGATAAAGTTGAGTGGTACTACTCATGGAGTTAGATATTAATTAATTAAATTATCAGTAATTTAATTAATTAATGGACATGTGAGATCTTAAATACGGGGAGATTATGTACACATAATATGGTGGAGCTCATAATTTTTTATGGACATGTGAAATCATCACTGTATCGATATGCAGTCTCAATGTCTCACACAGTCGATGACAACTGATACTAGTATACAACTGGTATGGGACAGGAATTCTATAACTTGATTTCCTTAACCTCCAATAGGTTATTGACAGGTTCGACCCTCGTCTTCCGACCATATATTGGTGCTACTCGAGAATCAACATTCTCTGCATCCTAGACGAGTCGGCAACATGTCAACCAGTCACCTATAATCGACTCCCAACATGGTCGCAAATAAAACGGATCGACTACATCTCTTCCAGCCAAAACATATCTACGAGTACCTACCGGTCAAGAATATAAGTCGATATACAATCCCACCAAAATAATAAAATGTCCAACCCTACACTAGACAGTGAATACCAGAAGAGGTAAATGAGTTGTGACATATACCTCGTGTCGCCTGGAGATGTCCCATCGCTGCCATGTCCCAATCATGTCTATCGAGAAAACAACCCCGACTAAAAATCCGAAGACTCCCACAAGACCACAAGGTATCTCGCAACCTGGGCTCTGATACCAAATAAATTGTCACGCCCCGAGGAGTCGCTCGTCCGATACTGACCGGACAGCTACTCCCTCGTCCCGACGGACAATCCAAAAACCTAATCACCACGACTACCTCAGCCTGCTTGTACCGCAGCCTATAGGGCTGGAACAAGCGACTGTAAAGAACGAAAACGAAAACGACGACAAAGTTGCGTACCGGTACGACTTACGAGAAAACCAAAACGGAATTGAGGCCTCCATGGCACACAAAAGTACAACTATACTGCCACAAAATGGATGACACAACAGAGGACAACATATGACAGCGGAAGTGAAAAGAAACAAAAACGAATAAAAGAAAAGGGTACCAACATGTACCACAACAGAAACACAGAACACCCGCGGAAATCGTCTCGGAGACACGTGCACTGGGACAGGCTGTTGGGCAATCCAGACGATCATCCTGAAAAGATAAAAAACAAGGCTAATGGGGTGAGTCCTAAGAACTCAGCGAATACAATCTAATATGCACAGGAAGAAATACTAGCTGTAAGTCACCGTCCATCTATCTATCACAATACTGAAGATAACTGCAGTAAAAAGAAATGCAAAACTGAACCATAAGCAGTAAAGGAACTACATACCTACCTGCGTCGATCCAAACCCGGTAGTATGCATGTCAACAATCAAGTGCAACAATCACAATCATATGCATCAATGCACAGTATGCTCATGATGCAACATGGGTCACCCCTGACGCCAGTCGGTATAGGTCGCGGAAGCACACGAACCGAGTGGGTAGGGCTCTGACCTGGTCTTCCCTACACGAACAGACGGTCTATAAGGCGGTACACGCGAGACCGAATGGGTAGGGTCGGAGACCATAAACGTACCCCACCATCAGGTGGAGTAACGCTCTAAACGTCCCTCGCTATCATCGGATAGGTAGGGGACCTGCTGCAGCGCCGGGTCCGCCAACGGGGCTACACGACAGGTCATGTGGCAGGTCTGACGGCCCATCTCAACCACTAGGGTAGTCAAAGGTCGCCTACATATGCCCCTACACGAGTAGCAAGTACGACGGCCCATCTCAACCTCCAGGGAGTCAAAGGTCGTCCCCTATGCTACATGCAACAATGATGCATGTCATTATCCCATGCATCATCAACTATCTATCCCTGCTGTCATCTATATGATATGCAGTAGTTCAGATAACCGGTATACACCAATACCTAAATCCTAGCGTAAGGTATAAGGTAAACTGTGCATAATCAATCCATACAGAAACAGTAAGCAGTAAAGCTAACGGATACAACTACCGAAGCAAGAGCACAGAGATACAGATATCAGATATCCCTACTGCTAACTATGTCTAACTATGCATAAAAAGAGGTACCCGCCTCGATACCGAAGTCCGTGCGCGTCGGAAACTCCCTTCCAAAAATAGTATCCGCAACAAGTGGAATCCAATCAACGTCCTGCATCCAAACAAATAACAAATATCACTTAGCTAATTATATAATTTACAAAATGACCTAACCCAACCAACCAAGGTTGGATTCAGATTAAGTCTAACCCAAACCAAACTAACCATACCAACACAGATCCAAACACTCACTCGGCTGACTTGTTTCCTAGGATGTAAACCCATCCTATGCATCATACAAACTGCAACCAATCCATGGCAGATCAGGACACAACCAATCGACCAAGATACAAGCATCTCTAATTACTGGGGATTAGAACCCTAAGCCATAGCTACAGAACTTGATCAAGATGGCTCAGCCAAATAACATTCAAGCATCATCAACTCTAAACCATCGACAAACCTCACAGCAACACAAAAATTACAACAACCTCTAATTCGACAAATCAACTCCACAACTAAAATCTGAGCTATCTTTGTAATCAATCCAATACACACACCCTAGCCAATTCCCAGCTTCATCACTCGAACAACACCAACCCACGGGAAGCTCAAGAATATGATGAAAACAGAAACTTAGATCTAAACATCTCCATCCAAAGCTCTCGGTCGCAACCTCACTGATCAGATAACTCCAACTATGATCAGAAAATACTGAGAACAACCAGGAAACCACAACATAGAGCACAAATCCAATACGTGATCACAAACTTCAGCCGAACAAAACCCATCATCTTCTACCGAGCTCGCAAGAGCAAGAACACAAAAACTAATTTGTAGAAGAAAACAAAACAAACGAATCCCAGCCCTAGATGTATGTGATCCCATCAAACAGACACATCCTCATCCAAAAATCATCCAAATCTCAAGATCAAGAATCCAAAAACTCACGCATAATCACATTATCCAAATGCCAGGTCAAGATCAAATCCTAAATCAACATCCCCTTACCTGAGGCTTCTCAATTGCTGCTACTCTGCCCAATCCACAGCCGATGACTCCTTGGCTCAATCTTAACCGCGCTCGCAAGGAAGAAGAGAGATCCTTGTCGATGTGTCGATGGTGTGCTCCAGATCTACTGAATCCGGCCGAAATAGGCAACGTCGCCGGGCGAGACAGCAGAAAGCCATGATCGGGGAAAATGGAGATCGGGTTAAAGTAGCTTCAGCCACGGCTAAGGTTCGCGAAGGAGGGAAGAGGAGTCAGCGTGGCTGCGGCGAGTGAGGAGAAGAGAAGAAGGAGAAAAATGGTCGGCCTGGCTTTAGCTATGGTTAGGGCTCGCGGAGAAGAAGGAATAATTCAGTCTCTCTCCTGGCTGCGGCGAAAGGTGAAGAGGGGAGGAGAGATCGGGGAGTTTTGCTGTGGCTAGGTCACGCGGAATGGGGGAAAAGAAGTGTCCATTGTTGATGCAGTCTGGCCCGGTTGTTGTTTTGGTGTTTGACAATGATTTAAGTTTGGTTGAATGAAATTCGGGTTAAGTCCAGGTGGATCTGAGAGATCGCACACTGGCATGGAAAAAGTCCTAACTTGGAGGGTTAGGTAAAAAGTCCTAGTCTGGAGGGCTAGGTTGGATGAAATCTCGGTGAGTGAAGCCGAGTCCTGGTGAGTGAAGCCAGGTGGTGGAAATCCCGGTGAGTGAAGCCGGGTCCTGGTGAGTGAAGCCAGGTGATGGAAATCCTAGTGAGTGAAGCTAGGTTGAAATCCTGGTGAGTGAAGCCAGGTCCCGGTGAGTGAAGCCGGGTGACCGAAACCCTGGTGAGTGAAGTCAGGTCCTAGCTTGGAGGGCTAGGATGAAGTCCCAGTGAGTGAAGTTGGGCATGGCACGAGTCAGAGAAGGGTTGGAAGCTTGTTCTCGTGACTTAGAGTGCATTTGGGCTTGCCTGGATCGGTCCGGTGACCGATCAGGGAAGTTGGCACGGTGCTCCTTCATGGATCGGTCTGGTGACCGATCCAGCGATGACTGATCGGTCTGGTGACCGATCAGGGAGTATGCGTTTCACTCACTGAATGGCTCCTGATCGGTCTGGTGACCGATCAGGGAGCTCACAAGTGGTTTGAGTTCCCTTGCTGATCTGCTCCTGATCGGTCTGGTGACCGATCAGGATCACTGTGCAGATCATTCTGGAGAACGATCCAGCATCACAGGTTCCTCTCTATGATCGATCAGGACGGAGCCTGATTGGTCTGGAAGCAGCCTGATCGGTCTGGTGACCGATCAGGGCACAACCTGATCGGTCCGGTGACCGATCAGGAAGCATCCAGTGGGTTTTGGGAACCTTACTGCTCGACTCCTGATCGGTCTGGTGACCGATCAGGGATACTGTTTAGATCGGTCTAGAGAACGATCAAGTGTCGCGAGATTCTCCTTATGACCGATCAGGATGGAGCCTGATTGGTCTGGGAGCAGCCTGATAGGTCTGGTGACCGATCAGGCTGGAGCCTGATTGGTCTGGGGACCGATCTGGAGTGTGCAGCAGAATGCTGGATTGGTCTGGGGACCAATCAGGAGTGTGCAGAAGACTGCTGGATCGGTTTGGTGACCGATCAGGGTCCTCCCTGATCGGTCTGGTGACCGATCAGGAGCAGAACTTTAATTCAAATATGCTGTCAGAAGCTCTGATCGCGCTGTTTTCTCTGCCGATTCTCTGATACACTACTGATATATGTTGATATGGGTTGCTAAGCTTCTATTGAGTGTGCAGGCTTTACAGGGATGATTCAAACATTGGAGGAGAGTCAATGGGAGGCTTTCCTTGGAGTAGGTTTGGCTATTTCCTTGTTTCAGGTCTCAACGGCGTCTGGAGAGCAGCTGGCAACTGACGGAGGCTCAGCTGGAGAGGGTCTTCAGTGAACTGAGTGCTCAGGGAGTCAGGGGGTCAGGCTGTGGCTTCAGTGGATGCTAATGGAGAGCCTGGTGATGGGAGCAGATGCTTAAGACGAGGCTGGAAGCAGAGGAGCGACAACGAGAAAACAGACAGGAACTTGAGGAGTTTTGCTGGGCTGTGTGTTGTGCTCTCTGTTGCTTTGTGCTTGAGTGTTCTTGTTTCATCTTTGTGAGCTATCCTTCTCTTAGTCTCGTGAGCTTATCTTGTATCCTATTGAGACGTTTGTGGAGAGGTTTCTCCACCGAGAAGGAGGTACTGTTTTATCCGGGTCACCGGGGCTTGATCTGCCGACGATCAAGGGATCGCCCACCTTACGGGCACGCCAAGGAGTAGGGGCAAGTTATCCCCGAACCTTGTACATTGCTGTGTCGTCTGGTTTGCTTTCTTTGTTTTGATTTCAGTTCTTCATTTCTGTTTCTGCATTGTGTCTTCCGCTGCCTAATCTCTAAGTGCAGAAAACTTGAAAAGAAGTTAAAGATTTTTGTCTGGCTATATTCACCCCCCCCCTCTAGCCATCCGGTTCCAACATCCATAAGGGGTGGCCTTTTTTCAAAAAAACCCCTTCAATTTATCAAAATCCAAATCATGTCCTAACTTCGAAAGTTTTGCCTTTTAGCCCCTAAACTTTCGGTATTTTAACACACATTCATCATTTTTGATTATTTCTTTGTCATTTGCAACCCATGATCACTTGAAAAGAGGAACTTGAAATTGATGATAGTTTAATTCTCATATTTCTTTAATCATTCCATAAAAAGACACATCAGTCAGCAAGGAGTTCTTATCTTTGGCACTACATACAAGAATAGTGCTGGCAACTATAGAAACTCCACTGTTTTGGCAAACTCTCTGATCATCCCATGCCTTTATTTGGTATAAATTATCATTTATCACATAACTATTAACTTAAGGACTTCTACATGTGGTCCATGGGCCAACTATGTTAATGTCGATATCGTTCCACCATTGCAACTATCTATTTTAGTAGTCACCTGACATATATTCAACTTGAATAGAGTGATTAAAACAATAGTTACTACTTAGAAACATTAACTAAGGAAGATTTATGTGAGCATCTTTTATTCATTAAAAAAGATTTTTGCAACCCATTTAAGCAACCACCTCACCTTTGCACGAAACCCATCAATGAACTTCTTGTTGTGAGCATCTTGTATTCACCTTTATTCTTTCTCTTTTTTAGGAAATGTAGAAGTGTTGATATATAAATTTATATCAGCTAGTAGACCATCTCTACCACGTAATTATAAATTAATAAAGAACACTTACATTATGTAGGGAGATACTTCTTCCGTATTTTCTAGTACAGTCAAATGTGTTTGTTGCAAATCAACTTGTGGTATTATAATTGGTGTATTGCATGATGAGTAGCTTGTTAGTATTAGTCTTAGAGTTAATTATGAGATGATCAACTAGCGAATTTTTTGTATCATATTTTATTAATAAAGGCAAAGGCTTTGGTTACTTCATATCTATGCCAGATGAATAAATATAATAATATCCTTAAGTAATATGCTCTATTCTATTATATCAATCGATTGATAGTAGGAGGATGTAAATATATATAGAACATTACTCTTAACTATTCCTAGTTAAGCATTAATTTACAATGACAATATTAATGCATTGAGACTAGTATGTAGGTTAATTGATGACTTAATCTTATGAGTCATGAATATATAATATCAAATTAACACATGGATATATATTAGAGAATATATACTAAATTGACCCACCATGAGAAAGTTTCATGGATCGCTATATAAGTGTCATAAACTTTCTCATAGTAACTATTGGTATGAATAGTTCTTAGATCTGAAGTCACTATGGTTCCCTATATAAGAAGTTGTATACTTTCGTATCGTTAAACGTCACCTATAATAGGGTAAACTATAAAGTCGATAAGATAATATGCAACAAACTATGTGAAAGTATGTAAGTGATGTAGATAAGATATCTGTCTTCCATATGACGGGAGTAATATCAGTCGACCCCTTAATCGAGTAAAACAACTAAAATGCATGGTAATGCTCAATGAGCCAATATGAGATATCGAGCTCATTTAGTTGAGTGAGTTTACTTAAGGATCAAGAAATACAAAGATTGATAAGAGGATGACACGGTCTATACCTCATTGATCAATCTAGATATCAAGGATAGAAGGACAAAGTCATACAAGATAATAAACACGAAAAGGTTAGGTCGAATCTCGACATTCTCGTCACTTGGGTAGCAATGATGTATTACTAGATACCCTCATTGCTTATATATCTAATGTGGTTCAGATACATTGCCAACGTTAAGAGAGTCTATTGGGTCACACATAAAGAACATATTATTTCGGAGATACATTGATTTTAGTTTGACTAAAATGTGGTAAAGTCTAATCTAAAATTTGATTATTTGAGTTAGACTCAAATGAATCCAATTGGACTATGAGATTAAGTCTAATCCGAGTTAGACTCACTTAGATTAGACTCAATCACTTAAGAAGGAATAATGTTCATTGAAAGGTTATGAATCATTATTAGATAAGAAGACCAAGAGACATATTATTCATTGGATGAATAGGAGGTTAAAAGCCAAAAGAAGACCAAGATGCTTTGGTATTCATTGAGATTAATGGGTATTAATCAAAAGGAATACCAAGAGACAAAAAACTTTTGTATTCATTGGTTGAATAAAAAAGACATGATTCATGATGATGAATTAACTTTGATCTTCTTCTTCCTCCTCCTCCCCTCTCTTCGCCGAAACACACATTTAGTGGTTTTGGTTTTCTTGTGATCGAACCATCTATGCGGCTAGCACCATGAAGTTGGTTCTTCTTCGAAATCAAGTTCGTACGATGAATGAAGCGTGTTCGTGTGGATACTACTAGAGACACGGTCACTCTATGGGGAGATTCGTCGAACCAAGTTACTATCGAGATTATACTAAGGGCATGTAACAAAGATTATACTAGAGACACGGTCACCCTGACAACGGTCGCCGCGGTTCTTTTTAATTCGGGTCATTGCGACGATTAAGGCCTTTATGACCGCTAATCATGGGTGGTAATTACTCCGTCATAACGGATAAGGATGACTTCACCGATCCGCGAGAAACGAACATCTGCTTGAGCGTTCCTTAGGCCCCACCACCCCGAGGTGATCTGAGGTTCTTTGGCCCGGGAGTCTCAGGCATTCGTCTCCCCGAGGTGCTCTCGGGGTCTTATCCCCGAGGTGAGCCCAGGGGTGTGTCTTCCTGAAGGTAGTTTCAGGGTGATAACCACCCGAGTTGGTTTCCGGGTCTCCTCTCCTGGGCGGGTCTCGGGAGCCCCGGAAAGAGAGTTACTCAGACTCGTTATATCTTGCCACCCGGCTTTTTTAGCCCATGTGTCAGCCCTGGGGTATTCAACCCCATCAAGAAGAACTGCGATCCTTTAGGTATTTTTCGAAAAAGATATTGTTTAATAATAGAGAATTAATTTTAAACAACTAAACAAGACTCTTATATAGACTTCAAACCTAAGACTAAAAAAGGAAAGAAATCTTAATATATAGACATGTATTCCAATCTTGTAAAAAAATAAAGAAATTCTAAAAGAATGGAAAAACATATTAACAATTCCTATCTTGTAAAAAAAAACCTAATAAAAAGAAAAAAGATTCATAATCCTAAAATCTTTAGACAGACTAAAAATCTAAAAAAAATATAAAAAACATAAAAAATTTCAAAAATATCAAGAAGATAAAAATTATCAATAATAATAATCTACGATTCCTCTTGCATCAATCAGGATAACTCTACGGACTCTGATCGATTGGACTCTCACTTAGGGCGTTAGGAGCAAGGTCAACTCTTATCCTTGATCATCTCTCTAGATTGTTGAATCACACCTTCCATAGTATAAGCTGATTTGGTCACTTGGATACTATGGTCACCCAAATCTAACTCCATTCTCCTGGAAGTTCCTAACTTAGTCCGTCAAAACTTATCTCCATTTGGTTGCCCGAACACCTTTCGATCTTCATTTTAAAAGTTTTTAAAATTATTTTTTCATGTTGATAAGTTTTATCGATGAGCATAGTTCAAAAACTTTGTTCATAAATATTATGAGTTTTATTGGCCCCGGAGCTATGGTGCAACAATTAAAATTTTCAACAGTTAACTACATATCTAAGATTCGCTGAGAATTCTCAGCTGCGATGTACTACAAAAAGTTTTCTTTAGTGAAATGACAACCTTAAGAATGTTGGTCGTCTGGATAGGTTATCGTGAGTGCTTCTCGAGTTATCCTGATAGCTAGTTGAAAACTTCCATGGGATTAGGTCAAAGACCTCTAAGATAAGTCGGTTCAAAGAGTTGAATACCTGGATTATAAAAAAATAAATATTATTCATTCACAATTCATAATCCTTGTTTATGGACATTAACGAAATGAATACATATGCATTCAACATGTTTATATATTTTAACAAATTGTTCAAACTTATTTACTTAATTGATTTTACATGGACTAAACGACTATAAACAAGCATTAAATTTATTGATAAACTCTATATTAAGTAGAACATTAAACTTGTTGATAAATTATATATTCATTTACAGCCACACTAGGTAGTAAAGGGTGATTC
The DNA here is from genome assembly GCA_024364735.1 of Boesenbergia rotunda. Classification (NCBI taxonomy): domain Eukaryota; kingdom Viridiplantae; phylum Streptophyta; class Magnoliopsida; order Zingiberales; family Zingiberaceae; genus Boesenbergia; species Boesenbergia rotunda. The sequence goes on from JAGFNQ010003753.1 coordinate 83,365, forward strand.
GCTCATCTCAGCACCCTTGTAAATCTGTTCTAGGGCCAACACGAAGGAGGTAAATTATGGGAGCTACTAGCTCGATTGTTGTAGCTAGCATATGGGTACTGACTTTGCCAGGTTTTGATCTTCATATCTTAAGGTGACAACATCACATGTGATTTTTACAGAAGTATTATTACAGATAAATCTAAGAATGATTTTCAATGGATACAAAATATTCCACTAATTATCTCACCCTATGGATATACTATTATTGCTAAGAGCAAAGTACGCAGTAAAAATTTTTAACGAAAAATCCAACGGGAATGACGTGACATTTTTTATGTACACATTCGATTGCTGTCTGGACACTGATGGTGGTTTTCGACCACCATCCCGAACCAAACTATACTATGGGAGACATAGTGAATCCGTCGACCATCGTTATAATTGAAGTGTTATGTCATTCCCATTGAATTTTTAGTTAAAATTTTTTATTGTATATCATTTTTCTATTGCTAATAGAATTTCCATTTCAACAATAATATAAAATCATTCTAAAGGGGAGTCAAAAAAAATACGATTTCACCTTTTATCACATATTTACCGTCTATGCCATACTACACTTATTTAGTGTTCAGATTAGAAAAGAAGTTTGAAATAATTTAAATGAAAAAAATACAATTTGAAATATTCTGGAACAGAAACTGGACACGTTCCGATAACCCGAGGATAGATCCAAACCTGAATCCCTAAATAAATAATACTTCCTTGATTCGTCTTCTCACTTCAACCCGAACCAGGCGACGGCAGATGGACAAGATGGAGCACTCTTTCCTCAACGTCAATGGCGTCTCCCTCCACGTAGCTCACACGGGAAACGGTCAGTGCGCCGCCACCTCCCACTCCACCCTCCTCCGTCCGACTGAACCCTTCTCGCTGCAGGGGAGAAGGGCGCCGTGCTTTTCCTTCATGGATTTCCCGAGATTTGGTACTCTTGGAGGCACCAAATGCTCGCCTTCGCCGCCGCCGGCTTCAAGTGCATCGCCCCTGACTGCCGCGGCTACGGCCTCTCCGACCAGCCGCCGGAGCCAGAGGGCACCACCTGGGACGACCTCGTCGCCGATCTCGCAGCCATCCTCGACCTTCTCTCCATCCCCAAGGTACCCAACTCGCTTCGCCAACATCTAATCGGTTACATTCCTCTCACATCGCCGTCAAATTTGGGCGGAAAAGGTTTTTGTGATCGGGAAGGATTTTGGCGTGATGCCGGCGTACGGTCTCGCTCTCCGCCACCCGGACCGTGTCCTGGCCGTCGTCACTCTGGGCTTGCCCTTCATCGCCGGATCCTTGCACATGGAAACTCTTCCCGAGGGTTTCTACGTTCACCGGTGGCGGGTACGGAACACCTCGCTTCCTCCGTCCGATCCGATCTGATCTGATGGAGAAGCTAAGCTAACAATTCTTATGCTTCTTCTTCTCGTGTGCCAGGAGCCAGATCGAGCGGAGGCAGACTTCGGTCGGTTCGATGTCAGAAGAGTCATCCGCACCATATACATTCTATTCTCCCGGAGTGAGATTCCGATAGCCGAGCCAGGGCAGGAGATCATGGACCTTGCGGATTCATCCACTCCCTTGCCGCCATGGTTCAAGGAGGAAGATCTCGATGCCTATGCCGCTCTCTACCAGAAGTCTCAGTTCAGATTTCCACTCCATATGCCATACAGGTAAGTAGGTACCATTAAAATCCCCCAAATCAGATTTCTCTTCTCAGAAGCCCACAAGTCCAAACAACTAAATTATAAGTTTAAGGATTAATATATATTATATTTTAGATCTAATTTGTTGTTTAGGTTTAAGTTATTAAGCTATCTGACACCTAAATTATATATAAAAAAATGTTTGCATCTATCGTTAATATAAATTTATATTTAAAATTTTAAAAATATCCAGTACGATATTAAATTATATCATTCGAGGATTGAAACTCTGACACAGGTTGAAATGTTAAAAATGGTTTAAATTATTAGATTGTTTAGTTTGAAGATTAGTTGAACGAAATTCAGACATCTAAATTATAATATATTTTAAAAATTAATATATATTTGTATCTTAGAACTGTTTAATTTCAAGATTAATCGGATACATCTAAATTATATAAAAAAATATTTACACATATTTTAAGGATGAATATATATTTATATTTTAGATTAATTTATTATTTAAGTGAAAGAATGCCTTGGCATAGTGACTTAGAGATCTGGAATCTGACGGGATGTGCACAACTCTTTTTATTAATTTATTGTTTAGGTACTAAATTTGCACATCTAACTTATAAGAAAAATATTGACATCTATATTTAAAGGATCTTTAATATATATTTCAGATCTAATTTATTGTTTAAGTTTCGATAGCAGTCTAGCTAGTTTTAGGATTAGTTTGACGAAATTAATCTAAATATTTAAATTATATAAAAAAATGCATTTACATCTATATTTTAAGGATGAATATATATTTACATTTCAAATCTAACTAGCTTGTTATGTTAGGTCACTACATAAGTCATCAGGGGGAGAGACTCCATTAATTGAAATCCCTGCATTGCTGATCATGGGAGAGAAAGACTACGTGTTGAAATTTCCAGGAATGGAGGAATACATCAGGGGTGGTATGGTGAAGCAGTTCGTCCCTAAACTGGAAGTAGTGTATGACCCTGAAGGCTGCCATTTCGTTCAGGAGCAGTTCCCTGACCGAATCAACGAGCTGATCCTCGGCTTCCTTGGGAAATCAGGTTCAGCTGAGAAACAAGTTTAATGAGTAGTAGTAGTAGGACTGTTGGCTTTATCCGAACTACTTTGAATAAACTACTGGAACGATGTGTTTGTTAAAAATGAGGGCGTTTGATTTGCTTCAATTTTTTATTTTTATTTTTCAAAAAATTATATTTTTTATTTTTTTAAAAAATAATTTTATTTTATTCTTAATTTTTTAAAAAATGATATATTTTTTTTTAGAAAATAAGATTAGAAAATATAAATCAAATATATTTTTTAAAAAATTATATTTTTTTATCAAAAATAAAAATAAAAAATAAATATATCAAATGTCCCCTTAAATTATTTTAATCAATAAAATAGCACTTTAGTATTTTTTTTATCGGAAAAATATTTAGTGGGTACACGAGTAATAGATTTAACTTTTTTATATTATTATTATTTTTACTAATTTAGCTAAAATTATTTAAATATTTTTAAAGTCATTTTAAAATGGAAAAAATGTAAAGGGCATTTTAAATTTTACAAGTAGCGTCCCTTTTGTTAAAAAAAAATTAAAATAAAATGGGCGCAACTTCTCTCATAATTTTATCTTAAATTACCTTTTAATCTAACATTATAATTTCTATGCAAGCAACTAGTAGATAATTTTTACAATGTGTAAAAATTATTAAATAACTATTATAATGAATAGAGCTAGCCTTAGACCTTAGTGTTTGAATGATACAGTGAAAAAAAAAAACGTTTGTATCTTTATAAAAAATAATAAAATTAATATTATAAAAATAATTTATTAACAGAACATATAAATTAAATTTATATTTTGGGAGCGAGAAATAAAAACCGGAGGAAAAAAAGTCTGCTCCAACACTTTGAAAAAAAAATACAATATTTTAGAATTTATATCATTTGAAAAAAAAAATTAACACGGACATAGTTTTTTTTCCAATTGTCTTAAAGTTAAAACTTTTGAAAAATAATTTCAAACTAATATATTTAGGGGGCGTTTGGTTCAAATTTATTAATCGGAATGATAATGAGATTTATTTAGGGGTCAATGGGAATGAGAATCGTAATTCCATTGGTAGTGTTTGGTTCAAATTCTGGAATGAAAATTATTGTCATTGATGATGTTTGGTTCAGTTTAACTTTAGTAATGGAAATTCATATAATTTTCAAAGTTACCTAAAATAATAGAATTATTACAAAATAGAGAAAGTGAAATAAAATAAGTTGAGAGATAAATTAGAAAAATATAGAGAGAAATTATGAGAAGTAAGGTAAGAAAATTAGAAGAAAAAAAATAGGAGAAAATATAATAATAGAGAAAATAAAGATAAAAAGTAGAGAGAAAAAATAAGATAAGATAGATGCGATAAAAAATAGAGAGAGAAATCATTAAAAAAAAAGAGAGAGAAAATGAGATGAGAGAGATAGAAAAAAATGATATAAAAAATGTAGAGAGAGAAAGTGATAGAAGATATAGAGAAACGTAAAAAATAAATATAGATAAATTATGATAAGAGAGGTAGAGAGAGAAAGTAATATTAAATATATATAGAGAGAAAATGAGATGAGAGAGGTAGAGAGAGTGATATAGAAAATATAGAGAGAGAAACTAATATAGAAAATATAGAGAAAAAGTAAAAAATAAAGATAGATAAATTATAATAAGAGAGGTAGAGAGAGAAAGTGATATTGAAAATATATAGAGAGAAAGTGAGATGAGAGGGTAGAGAGAGAAAGTGATATATGAAATATACAGAAAAAATGAAAAATAATGATGAATAAATTATGATAAGAGAGGTAGAGAGAGAAAGTGATTATCAAAATATACAGAGAGAGAATGAGATGAGAAAGGTAGAAAGAGAAAGTGATATAGAAAATATAGAGAGAGAAAGTGATAGAAAATATAGAGAAAAATGATATAGAAAATAAAAAAATTGAAAAATTAAGATAAATTTTAATAAGAGAGGTAGAGAGAGAAAATAATATTGAAAATATATAAGGAGAAAATGAGATCAGAAAGGTAGAGAGAGAAACTAATAGAAAATATCGAGAGAAAAAAAAAATAAATACGTAGAGAGAAATTTTAAAATGTAGAGAGAGAAAGTTAAATGAGATAATATAAAAAAATAGTAAAATAAAAAATAAAAAATAAAAAATAAAAAATAAAAAAAGGAGTGTTTTGGATATATGAAAAGGAAGGAATGATTGAGCGATTTGATTGATGAGGGGAAGTAGGGAATGAAAATAAGGGAATAATTCTCTTATTTTCATTCCCATTGACACTTACCAAACAGTGTCAATGGGAATGATTACCATCCATTCCTATTCCTTAGTCCCTATTATCCTAAACCAAACGCCCCCTTAAACACTTTGGAGTAGCTGTAACTCAATCTTTGAAAAAAAATATTTTTAGTGTGAAAATATTAAGGAATATCCATTTAATTAAGAATATTTTTAATTCTTGTTTTCTTAATTTTATAAAAATATTAAAATTATTTATTAACAACCTTTGGCGGAATCAAATGACAAATGTAAAGATCATCGTATGAAAAATAGTAAATACTAGAAACAATCAAGACAGGAGTAGAAAATAGTAAAGTGTTTATAGTAAAGTGTTTTCGTAGCTTATGTGAATCAAAAATTTATTCATTTATATTCGCTTTAATTGAAATAGGAATATTTTCAATATGAAAAGTATAGTAGAACATTCTTTCTACTTTTTAAAAGTAAAGGAGTATTATTTTGATTATTATTATAATTAATGGTGCTCTTTTTAATTTCTATTATTTTTTTCTATTTTTTTAAATATATAAATTAAAACTATTTATTAGCAACCTTTGTTGGTATTAAATAATAAATGTAAACATTATCATATGAAAAATATTAAATAATAAAAAAATCAATAAATATGAGTAGAAATTAGTAAAGTGTTTTTAGATCTATTATCATTTTATTTTTATCCTTGAGGTTATGGTACATTAAAAGGATATCAAGTTATCATTTATGTATTTGTGATTCTATTCTCAACTATCAATAGCGTAGTCAAGATGTTCAACTGCCTTGGGCTAAAAAAAGCTGAGCTTAAATAGACACCATATTTATTTTTAAATAGATGTCATGTTTAAACCGAAGTCAATTTATTCTTAAATAGGTGTCATGTTTAAATAGATTGAGGCCTATAATTGTTGGGATTCTTGCTGGGTTGCATTAGGCTGAAGCCTAGCAAAGCCAACCCTGTCTATGCCATAAACAGGTTGAAGTCAAATATTGTTGGGCTGCTTGCCAGACTTACACAAGGCTAAAGCCCAACAAATCCTAACCTTGTCTACGCCCTTGCTAACTATGACATATTTATAGAAAATTTTTCTCCAAATGGAGCGTGCAATCACAGGATGTTGAGCTTCTGCTGCAGAATGCTTATCGATTTATTCTGACAGCTGATAGAAACTTTTATAATTAACACCGGATTAATCATCCCAGGTTAAGTGTTCTTGATTTATCATTTTTATTATTATTATCCATCTCATTTTGAGCAAATGAGTTTTGTGGCAAAAATTACTCCACGAAGAAATAATTTAGTTTTTAAAATTTATTTGTTAATTTAGATATTTAATTTTTGATAAACTAATTTATATGTGACCCGTATAATCCCACAGAAGATTTTTATGGGCAATAAATTCAGAAGTATGAATGAATCGTCGCCCTAAAGCTAGCATTCCAAGGGTGTCTTCCGAGATGAAATTATTTCTATAATATATCATATATCATAGTTAAGAATTGACTCATGGATACTTAATTAATTATGAACATATTAAGAATTGACTCGTCGATCCTTAATTAATTATGGGCATGTTTTATCGTTGCACTGTGATGGGAGACAACGAATACAAGAAGGATATATATATATCATCATAACAGTTAAAGGAAATAAAATAAATTGAATTCAAATTTAAGTCATTTCTTTGATTCTACTCGAATCAAGATTTGAACAATTTAAATCCAACGTGAGTCAAAATTATTTATATTTTTAACTTTAAATTAAATTTAAATATCATATAATTTTCAAATTCGAACTAAAATATTATATTCATATTATTTAGTTTGATTTAGTTAGTTTGCACCCCTGGCCAATCAAACTTTAAAACAAATTAGGTTAGCTGAGTTGGACCACCCAAACATACTAACAAGCTAAACAGGCTAGTAAGTTAGATGAGACAGCTCTGTAAAGATTGATTTGTTCAATTGTATAAATAAGATGAATCGATAAATTATTTATATAGAGATATTATTTTTTATTGTGAAAATTGTTACTTGCATCTTAATTGCCTATCGCATTCCTATCAATTAACTATAAAAATAATTATTCTACATTTATTGGATGTCATGATCTAAGCTAAAATGCTTAGTACTTGTCTATTATTTTTTTTTCTGTGAATAATTATTTTGTTCCGTCACAATTACGTTCCCAACTAAACGCATGAATATTATTTGGTGGGTAATAAGGGTGGGCGGTAATAATATTAAATTGAGTTGAATATTGTGAATATTTATATTTAAGTTTGAAATATATATATATATACACGATTTTGCTCTCCTACGGATGTGATGGACTCCCCGTGCGGACCAGACAGCCAGACCGATTAGGTCCTTGCCTGATCGGTCTGGTGACCGATTAGGCAAGGGCCTAATCTGTCTAGTGCCGCGATCTGCAGGAGAGTATTATTTTTTATTTATATATATATATATATATATATTCCTAAAAAATATATATAATTGTTAGATTTTTCATACAACAATACTTATTTCTCAAGTTACTCTATCTGTCAATCTTACCTTAGGCTATGATGCAGTGATAGAATAACTAATTGTTCTATCAGATATTTACAGTTCGATCCTTAGTTACGATATATTTTACAAAAAAATTTCTCTAAATGGAGCGCGAACTCTGGGATGCTGGACTTCTAGACGGCCACTGTGAACGTTTTCTGATTTATCCTGATGATCGATAAAAAACTTTCTTAAGACCGAAATGATCGTCCCAAATTCATCGATCCAACATTCTATGTCTCTCAATCTTTATGACATGCATTCAAAGAATAACATTATTATGATATTAAATTTAAAAAACATCATCATTATGGTATTATATTTTAAAAATTAATATCCTAGATTATCATACAGTGAAAGGATGATTAATCATCACAAAATGATTAATTATCATCCTAGATATTTATGATTCAATCGTTAGTTATGATATATTTTATAAGATTTTTTTCTCCAAACGGGATGCGATCTCCGGGATGCTGAGTTTCGGGATCACTTGTTGCATGCGCTTCACGATTTATCTCGACAGTTTATGAGAAACTTCCTTGGAGCAGGATTGATCTCCCCAGGTTATGATCTACTCTGATGGTTCATGAAAAATTTTTGTCGAGCAGAATCAATCCTCTCAGGTTACGATTTATATTGACGGTCTATGAAAAATTTCCATTAGAAAGATCCATCATCTCAGATTAATCTCTTACTAACAGGCACATTATTATTTTATATTTCAAAAATTAACACCACAATATTACTACTATTATAATATTAATTTTTTAAAAATCATCACGATAAAATTGAACATTACAATAGTGTTATATTTCGAAAAACATCTCTTTAATATTATATAAACCCTACAGTAGTGTTATATTTTGAAAACTAATATCACACTAGTGCTGATGTTGGACATGATGAGGGCGGATCCTCTGTCCTGGATCCGGCCTCTGTCCTTCTGTCTCGCTCATCGGCGATCGTCGATGAGCCATTCGATCGACGATCGGATATCATCGGCGGCCTCCGACCGTCATCTCGAACAAAATTATACCCTGGGGTACGATGAACCCGTCGGGTATCACCGTAATTGTGATGTTGTCGTATTCATCGTCGAATCCGACGAGATTCCAATGCGACGATTCCGTCCGATTCACCGTTCTCCGAGGATATCATTTTATTCGGGACGATAATTAAAAATTATTGGTGGAGTCCGATCGTCGATCGGACTGTTCGCCTGCGATGGCCGACGAGCGGAACTCCAGTACAAGCCCCTGTCCCGGGACAGAGGATCCGGCGGCGGACATGATAGTGGTACTGAAATTTAACGTGGTGTTACTTTTTTAACGTAGCATTACAGTGTTTGGTGGGAGTTCTTTGGAAAATTTGAAAGTTTGATGTCTTTTAGGGATTTTGTAATTTTAAGTGCCTCAATCAATTGCTGAAATATAATTCGATTTGAAATTTAAAAATACAAATAAATGAAATTTGAACTTGAGTTTGTTGGAGTGGTTCGAATTTGACTCAAATTTGAGTTAGGTTCAAGATATTTGAACCTTAATTAATTTTAGCATATTAAAATCAATGTTTTATACAAGGAATAAAACAAACAGACAAAATTTAGTTCGAGGTTAGGCCGGTGAATAATCAAATAGAATATTGAGTTCGAATTCAATTTGAATTCAATAATTTTAAATGGAATTCATCTGCACGCAACAATTATTAGAAAAGGCCAAAATGGAATTCATTTGGGTTCGACCCGGAATCCAATCAAGCCGGCCTTGGACCCACTTGGACCGGTCGGTCTGTTTTGGATCCAACAAACCAAAGCCTCATCCTCATATAAAGAGATCGAGAGGTCGCTTAAAAAGCCGTCTCCCTTTTCCGTCTTTCGCACCACGCAGCCATGGATACTCTCCGATGGTCTGCTCCGCCTTTGCCCGCCTTGGGAGGCCGATCGAGAACGCCTCAGATTTCAAATCTGGTTAGTTTTTCTCGGATTTATTTGTTTTTTTTCTTTGTTGGTCACGAGTTCTTCGAATCTCAGTTCCTTCCTCTCCATTTCTTTGTTTAGAGGGCGATGCGGGCTCATCATCTTCGAGGAAGCATCGGCGTTAATGTGAGTGGAACCCTTCTTTTCGCCTCTGTATTTTGATGTAGTTAGCTTCCGTTTTGCGTAGGCATATTTTTTCTGTGGTGATTTGTTCAGGTTGAGTGTGTTTCAGTTGTCGGGACTTGTTGGTTGTTGGGTTTTGGTTGGTGATCGAGGGATTGAATAGTTGGGATTTATGGTTTAGGAGTGGTAGTTTGAGAATAATATTCATAGAACTTGTATTGATTTTTGACAAATCTAATGTTGGTCGTCACTATGCTCGTGATTGTTCTCTAGTTATATATATATTTTTTGTTTGAGTAACACCAAAAATTACAGTGAAAGTTGCATTTATAATTTCATTTGTACTGTAAAAAAGAATGGTGAGAGTTATGCTTCTAGTATAAGGAAAAAAACATTCCTGTCAAAAGGGACAGCCGGAAGGATGGGAAGGAAAGGAAGAACAATGACAGATGGTCTTGCTGCGGCTGCAGCTAGTGGCTACACCTCATAGCCACCAGCTGGCGATTGCGGCTTGCTACTAGGACTCATGGTCACCGAGTCACCGCCGTGAGTTCCCTGTTGATGATGATTGTTGTTGGTTACTTGAGTTTTTCAAGTAGTTGCTATGAGGAGGATGGAAATTTCTTTTTGCCAGATATCGGGCGGACGAAAAAACAGATCACAAATTTAGAATCCGTCCTTTGATTATTTTTGAGTGCAACCATTTTTGAGTGAAGTAAATGAGGGATACTGTCTTGTTTTTGTGTAATCATTCCTTTCCTTCACGGTCCGGAGTAAACAGGGCTAAGTGTCGAATGGATGCAACTTTGTTCAACTAGTTCCCATCAATGATATACAATCATTGCAATTTTGATCATCGCATTCATCAATTCCATCCTTTCCAGGTTTCTCTAAAATCTACTTCAAATACGGATAATGTAGATGCTGAAGTGAAGGATCAGAAGTCGGAGACATATAGCAATGATATGACAAAAGCAATGGGTGCTGGTAATTTTGTTGACTTTGTTATGTCGGAGACTAGTATATTTTGATACTTTTTAGGTGCTAGTTTACCATTTAAAAGGTTGCACTTGTGCAAATGTGTTCAGTGCTGACATATAGGCATGAGCTTGGAATGAACTATAATTTCATATATCCAGGCCTGATAGTTGGTTCCTGTCTACAGGTTTTCTTCTGTTTTGCTTCTTGACTAAAAGAATGTTATTTATTTTCTATCTTTGATCTAAGATTGTTGCAATTCAGACTCCACTAGATGTTGACAAACTTCGTAAAATTGGAGTGAGGACTATCTTCTGCTTGCAGCAAGACCCAGATCTTGAGTATCCTAATTGTTGCTTATTGGTCGTGACAATCTTTATTCAAAATTAACCTAATACATGATCTTGATGGACTAGTTTTATTTGTTAGGGAGTAGAATTTGAAGTCTAAGAATGGAAATTCTTGAAAAATGGGTGCTTCCCAATGTGTAGTTCATATGATGCAATTAAGTTACATTTTCCCACTTTAATGGAAATCATAATTTCACAATAGTCCCTTTGGGATAATGATATTGCAATGAGTGATTGCAACACCTCATATGCTTGTTACTTTAAATCTTTGACCTACTCTCCACGTCATCTTGGATGTATGTCCATTTTACCTTTTCACTGATGTCAAATATATTATTAAGGGCCTTGATAACACTAGCTGTTTCCATACTGAATTCTAATTCTCAAATTGTCTTGTTTGATGGTTACACATCTTTAAGTTCTATTCATTTTTTCCCTTCATCTCTTCATCTACCTGATTTATCATTACAGTTCTATTGTTCATTTCTTTGACTTGGTAATAGTGCTTGAGAAAATTGCAGGAAGGTTGTCCATACTATTCTTTAATACTATCGGAAAGATTTGCGTATATGGCTTGTTTCCTTCATTCATATATATAGATATTTTGGGGTGGATATTGGTGCCATCCGTGAATATGCCATTGCATGTGGTGATATTGAGCATATTCGGGCTGAAATTAGGTGAGTTTGGATATTGTTATTGATGGAGTCATAGATTAAATTAATATGATTTTAATATAGATGGCTTACAGTCACACATAGGTAATGCAAATCTGTTGTTTATCATCTACATTATGATCACAATTATTTAGATGCATCTATTGTTGCACAATAGATTTCTACTTCTCATTCCTAGATTCTGATCAGTACTGAAAAAAATAATAACTAAGAAGTATTTTTTTTTTAATAACTAAGAAGTATTTCATAGTTCAGACTTTCTAGGAATTATTCTCTTATATTCTATTATTGGTGGTGTCATAGGGATTTTGATGCATTTGATCTGAGGATGAGACTTCCTGCAGTTGTTAGCAAATTATACAAGGCTATTAAGCGCAACAGTGGAGTAACTTATGTTCATTGTACAGCTGGGCTTGGAAGAGCACCTGGTGTTGCGGTAGTAAACTACTCTGGATTTCTCGTTGTTATCATTCATACTGATCTTTGCTTTTTATCAGGATATGCTAGCTCATGTACTAGTGAGTTATATAAGAAGCCATATCACTAACATTTCAAATCAACAAAATCATTTCTTATTACATCGACAAATGTTTTTTCCCCTCCTATCCTTTACACCTTCAAATCTAATCGATTTAACTCTTCTAGCCATAAAACGCTCTTATAGCTATAAAATGCATTACTAGTCGTCAAGGTTCTAAAATTCACTAGACCGCTTAGGCGGGGACTAGACACCGCTAGGCGATTCCACGGTATCAACATAAATTATATAATGAATCACATTCTATAACTCCAAGTCATTAACATCAAATTTAAAATGAGTTTAAAATTACACAACTAATAAAATATCACAAATTTATTCTACTTGTTCTTCTCCATAATTTTCAACAATTTGTTCTTCATCGGACAAACTCAATATCATTATTGTGATCCTCCTCTTCTTTTCCGGATGCAAAATCATCCCCATGAAGTTCTCTCACTCGAGAGTTTCTTCGGGGTTGTAGATTCTCATATGCTCCAGTTGCTTCATCAACTATTTGCCAAGTGATCTCGGAACGCGGTTCAACTTCATCATCTTCGCCACGATCCACAATCCAACCTTGTGCATTTGAAGCATCTTTTGTAAGAAGGACATCGACATTCCTTTTTTTTATCTCTTTTTTGTTCGTTCAACAATCTAGCATTACAAGCTCAAACTAAAAACAATCATGAAAACCCTGCACTATTTCCACAGTGCCTAAAGTATTCGATCGATTAGTCGCCGCCTAGGGCCGCCTAATCCTGCCTAGGCGTCAAGGTCGCCTATGCTGACCGACTAGCATGTTTTCGGTGTGGTTGGTTGGTGCCTAGCGCCTAGGCGGCCACCTAGGTTAATTTTTAGAACACCGCTAGTTGTTCAAGATGTCCATACTATCTCAATGAAGCTCCAATCATTTTATTCCCAATTAAAGCTACACTAACACTCCTAGATATTAATAGCCAATTCCAAATAATTGGGACGCATCCATCTTCATATACTCACTAATAGCCAATCCCAAATAATTGAGACAAATGTGGTTCAATGATAATGAGGATACTGTTTGGGCCATGTGGATAAGTTGTGCTCTCTTTGTCATTCAGGCATTCACACTACCCTAGCTTTCTACTCGGACAGTCACACACTACAATTGAAAGCTTTAACTCTTAAAAACTAAGCTTATTAATTGCAGTTGTAATTTGTTGAATACTTCTACAGATACTCTTAATTGTAGGAATCATGATTGATTTAGATTAGTTTGATTATTAGGAGAAGTTCTTTAATTGTAGGGATCATGATTAGTTTGATTATAGGGATTAAGTAATAGACATAGCATAATTATAGGATTCTCTTTCCCTCCTTATGTATATAAATACCTACATGTATTCATATTATGATATTTGGAAATAAATTGTCTCTTTATCTTGTATATGGTATCGGAGCCAATTCTCCTATGATGAAGTTCTCAAATTCTAAACCCAATTTGGCTGCCACTATTAAATTGAATGGGACCAACTATCTCTTGTGGTCATGTTCGTTTGAATTATTCCTGTGATCTCACAAGAAGAAGGAACATATTTTGTCTCACCCTCCTGACCTTAAATATTCGAAATATTCAGATTGGATTTTAGACGATTTTTCTGTTATGACTTGGCTTCTCAATAGCATAGAGGAGTCTGTGAGCACTAATTTATTTTTCTGGAAATTGCCAAGGAGATGTGGGATGCATTACGGGGTATGTATTCGAATGACAAGAACGTTTCTCGGGTTCTTCGTGTGACCACGGGTTGTCCTAACATTGGTTTTTCCTTATTTTTCGACACTTCGGCTATGATCACTCACGATCGTGGGTCAGGGTTGTAATAGTAGTCGCGGTCGTGGTCGTGGAATTGATACCACTAGAAGTAGCTGTTCGTGTGTTCATTGTAGTCTTCCAACCATGCCTCCGAGAAGTGTTAGGTGAAGTTCCTGAATGGGCTAATAATGCATCTACCGAACTATGGACTCCATCACCAGACACACTGGCAATCATGAAGATATAATCTCTATTTCTCATATTGATTATGAGAAATTCCTTCCCTCTTTTGCTAGCATTCCCTTTGCCATTGTTGCCTCATTCTCTCCAGGTGCGTTTGTTGTGCCTTATGATAAGTCGTGGATGTTGAATTCTGATGCGTATGCTCATATTATTGGTAACAAGTCTCTTTTCTCTTCCTCTTTTGTTTCCTCATCTTTATCCCTTGTCCATCTAGCCAAGGCTATCTATTCTCCAATTACGGGAAGAGGTGTTGTCAGGTATATATCACTCTTAAAAATGTTCTCTTTGCACCTAAATCCGTTAGTTTACTATCCATAAGTCAGCTAACAAAAGCTCATAACTGTTTGTATTTTTTTATCCATCTTATTGTATTTTTTATGACTTGCACACGAAGAGGATGATTGGTGGAGGACATGAGAGTGATGGCCTATACTATCTAGATTTGGTTACACATGCAAATTCTCGGGCACTCTCATCAATTGTGTCTCCTTATCAATGTGTCTAGGTCACCCATCTTCTTCCGCTCTAAAAAATTTAGTTCCCATTTAAAGTGCGAGTCCTTTGAGTTTGGCAAACAACATTGTACTTCTTTTCCTTTTAGAGTTGATAAACGTAGTTCTTTTGCATTTGAACTTGTTCATTGTGATGTTTGGGGACCTAGTAGAGTTGAGTTCAGAGGAGGTTTTTAGTATTTTATAATTTTTGTTGATGATTATTCTGGGATAACTTGGTTATATTTACTCAAAAGTAGGAGTGAGGTTCCTGAGGTGTTAACATCATTTTATAATAAAATAAAAATTCAATATTATGTTGCCTTGCGTATTCTTCGTACTGATAATGCACACAAGTTCACTAAGAAAGTATCTATATTCTATGATTCTTATGACATAATTCATCAAACATCTTGTTTATACACTTCCCAACAAAATGGAGTTGTTGAACGCAAGCACTGTCATATTTTAGACGTAGCTCGTACTCTTCTTTGTCACATGCATGTTCCTAAGTTGTTTTGGGGTGATGTTGTTCTCATAGCTTTTTTTCTCATAAATATGATGTCACCTATTGTGTTACATGGGGATATCCCTTCTCTTGTCTTTTTCTTGACAAATCTCTTTTCTCTGTGCCTCCTTGTATATTTGGCTGTCTTTGTTTTGTTTATATAAATTGTCTCCTCGCTCTATTAAGTGCATCCTACTTGGATATTCTTCCACACAAAAAGGATATCATTGTTTTAATCCGCACACAAAAAGGATATCATTGTTTTAATCCACTCACAAAACGCAGTTACTCCTTTGCTGATGTTACGTTTTTTGAGTCCTAACCATACTTTTACCCGTGTACGCTCAGTCACATGATACATTAGTGTCTCCTCTATTACCTATTCCACCATCCGTGTCTCCCACTATAGATGCTCCGTCTCCTAAACCATTACAGGTGTACACGAGGCATGCTAGGTTAGAACCAAATTCTTGTCGCTCACTTCCTCTTCCTGCAGCTCCTAATGCTTCTCTCCCTTTCAATATTGATCTGCCTATTGCTCTTCGTAAAGGTATTCGATCGTGCATTACTCATCCTTTATCTAATCATATCTCGTTTGATTGGTCCTGCGTTTCGTGCTTATGTTGTTTCTCTATCATCTATAGAAGTTCCAACTTCCTACCTTGACGCTTATCAACACTTGACTTTGCGAACAACAATGGATGAGGAAATGTCTACCCTTATCTCTCTTGGTACTTGGGAGTTGGTGGTTGCACTACTTTCTGTTGATATTGTTACCTATCGTTGGGTATTTGCTCTGAAATTTAAAGTTGATGGTAGTATTGATCGATACAAAACTCATTTGGTGGCCAAAGGATTTACACAAACTTATGGTGTTGATTACTTTGAGACGTTCTCCCTTACTTGCTCACCTGAATTCTATTAGAATTCTATTCTCCTTGGTTGTCAATCAATCTTGGTCAATGTATCAACTAGATGTGAAGAATGTTTTTCTTTATGACAATTTGCATGAGACAATTTTTATAGAGCAATCTCCAGGGTATGTTGCTCAGGGGGAGAATGCTACTATGGTTTGCACGCTTAAAAAGGCTATTTATGGTCTTAAACAAAGCCTTAAAGCCTAGTCTGATAAATTTAGTAATATAATCAGTGTTGTTGGCTTCAAACAGTGCAAATCATATCATTATGTGTTTTCATGACTAAGCACGAATGGGATTATTGTGCATATGGTTTATGTTGATGACATCCTAATATGCGGCAGTGATATAGGTGGGATAGACGAAACTAAGAAGTATTTACAACAACACTTTGTGACAAGAGATATGGGGCGCCCAAGTATTTCTTGGGAATTGAAATTGCTCACAATAAGTCTGAAGTTTCATTATGACAACGGAAGTATGCTACAGATTTATTCAAAGAAATTGAATTGCTTGGAACAAAGCCGGTTGATACGCCTATGGATATTAATTCGAGTCTTTGGGATTATACTAGAGAATTCTTTAAAGATAAGGCAAAATCTAGATTGCTTATTGAGAAACTCATCTACTTAACAGTAACGAGATCTGACGTCTCCTTTGTAGTTGGAATAAACAGTCGGATTATGGATAATCCGAAGCAAGTTCACTAGGATGATATTTGTAGTTGGAATAAACAGTCGGTTTATGGATAATCCGAAGCAAGTTCACTAGGATGTCGTTATCAGGATTCTTAAGTACATTAAGAAGTCTCCAAAAAAAAAAAGGGTTGTCATTTAAGAGAAATAGACACCTAAAGATCGAAGCTTATTCTGATACTAACTATCCACTTCTGGGTATTGCACTTATGTAGGGGGAAATCTAGTATCATGGTGAAGTAAAAAAAAAAAAAAACTATTGCTGCTAGGTTGACTATCGAAGCCGAGTATAGAGCCATGGTTTACACTCTAACCGAGATGTTATGACTGAAGAATTTGCTTGATGAATTAGGGTTCACCTATAATGAACCACTGCTAATGTACTGTGATAATCAAGCCGCTATTCACATTGCAAGTAACCTAGTTTTTCATGAGAGGATTAAACATATTGAGGTTGATTATCACTGTATTCGCGAGTATGAAATGAGTCAGAAAATTACTACTCCATTCATATCATCGTCTAACTTAATTGCTGATGTCTTCACTAAAGCATTAGGAGGAAAATGATTCTCAGAATTTTTGGACAAGTTGAATATGATTACATATATGTTCCAGCATGAGGGGGAGTGTTGAATACTTCCACAGATACCCTTAATTGTAGGGATCATGATTGATTTAGATTAACTTGATTATAGAGATAAGATCCTTAATTGTAGGGATCTTGATTCGCTTGATTATAGGAATTAAGTGATAGATATATCATAATTATAGAATCCCCTTTTTCTCCTTATGTATTTAAATACCTACATGTATTCATATTATGGTATTTGGAAATAAATTATCTCTTTCAGGATTGACAAATGTGGTTTGATGATAATGAGGATACCGTTTGGGCCATGTGGATAAGTTGTGCTCTCTCTGTCATTTAGGCATTCACACTACCCTAGCTTCCTACTCGGACAATCACACACTATACTCGAAAGCTTTAACTCTTAAAAACTAAGCTTATTCAATAACAGTTGTTATTAAAATAGTTTTGCGTTATGGGAAATTCAATGTAACTTCTCTTATGTTTGTTAAACTGTAGTTGGCATATATGTTTTGGATTGAAGGCTATAAGCTTAATGAAGGCCATCAACTACTGCAGGTATTATAATAATATTCAGCATGTCACTTTCTCAAACTTTGCCTTGTATGTATATAACTATCTTTTTTGGTTCTGCTTAAAATTCAAGAAACAATCACTTGGTGGTTGAATGTGAATGTAAACTTAAGTCATACCTTGACAAGAAACCAGCTTCACATCATTTAGAAACATAACAAACCTTAGGCACTTTGTTGCAATTTTAGCAATCATTTCTGATAATATTTGACTTTTGTTTAAACTTGTTGGTAATTTTTGCAAATAAAAATTCAGATTGCAGCATTGTGTCACTTTGTCATCTTTCTCATAATTTTTTTTTTCAGAGTAGGCGAGCATGCTTCCCAAAGTTGGATGCGATAAAAAGTGCAACAGTTGATATGGTTGGTAGAATCTCTTTATTTGTAGAAAGAGATAACCTTCATTTAACATGCCTCTTGTTTCCTATAAAAATTGTGTGCACAAATATTTTCTCATCAGATGCATATGTAATTATAATTGATTATTTTTGTTTTATTTTTCAAATTCTTTTTCTTTAACATGCAGATTTAGCACTAGTTAATAATTAGTAAATTGAATGGGAACATAGATTGTGCTTTAGCTTTTTTATTCTTGATGTTGGTATTTTAACAATACTTCAGCTTTTCATATCCTTAACAGATATACTATGTTAGTTTCCTAGGTAGAAAGAATATGTGTCTCACTCTTTACAATAGTTGGTGGAATTGACCAATCCGCATTGGGATTTTTTTAATATATTTTATATTTAAAAAATACGGAAATTATATCGGCACAACACGATACGATACTGAAACTGTATTGTTTCGGTCCGGGGTCCGAGACCGATACCTCGGCATGACTCGAAATTTTTAACCATTGTGCTATCAATATGATGCACTATTAGACTTCATACCATAATTTCTTGCTGAACTACTAATCTTTGTTGCACTATGTTTGTAGCTTACAGGACTATCTAAGAGCCCTGTGACCCTAATGTGGAAAGATGGTGGATGTTCTGCAGTAGAGATTTCTGGACTTGACATTGGATGGGGTCAGGT
>JAGFNQ010003753.1:102425-135860 GCA_024364735.1 Boesenbergia rotunda
AAAAGCATAGCAAATAGCATACCTGACCCCATCCAATGTCAAGTCCAGAAATCTCTACTGCAGAACATCCACCATCTTTCCACATTAGGGTCACAGGGCTCTTAGATAGTCCTGTAAGCTACAAACATAGTGCAACAAAGATTAGTAGTTCAGCAAGAAATTATGGTATGAAGTCTAATAGTGCATCATATTGATAGCACAATGGTTAAAAATTTCGAGTCATGCCGAGGTATCGGTCTCGGACCCCGGACCGAAACAATACAGTTTCAGTATCGTATCGTGTTAAGAAAGAATGGTTTTTAAATAATTGTCCTAAATGATAGCTATGATAGGGAGAGTGAAAATGGGAGAGTGAATGGTAGAGTGAATGATGTGGCACTTGAGTGAATGACATGACACTTTACATGCACCGATTATCGCTTGGACACCATCGGCGGCCTTCGGCCGGCGGCCTTCGGCCGCCGCCCCAAATCAAATTATACCTTGGGGGGCACGGTGAATCCGTCGGAGATCGCTGCATGTAAAGTGTCACGTCATTCACTCTACCATTCACTCTCCCATTTTCACTCTCCCTATCATTTTTCTTTTGTCATAAGGTCAAAATTTCAAATATACCCCTGTAAATGTAAATAATGGCATGAAAGGTATATTCGACCTTTTGATAATATTAATTTAGGTGTGTAAATATATATGAATTTTGATGGAATGAAACCCTATAGATATCTTATTGTGTATCTCATCTTGTAATATCTTATGCTACTAGTTTGCCATGCTTGATTGTTTGATTCATATTGTTGAGTGTTGCTACTGATGGGAGTCCAATCTTACACTTCAAATCAAGTTATTATGTAAATGCATGTTACGTATAAAATCTATAAATTTGCAGTGTAACAAATTAACATAGATCAATCACTCCAATAGAAGTCAAAGTTTGGGTCAACATGTGGTTTGACAAATTGATCTGATCACTGGACTAATGACCAAAATCTCTTTAGTTTTGATTTTCACTTTGGTTTTTAGGAAAAATGCTCGAAAGAATTTGTTATTTCAAATTTGACGTGTATGCAAAGTTACAAGTTGATTTGTTAGAGCAATGTTGTGTAATGTGGCTCTTTGTTATTGCATATTTCATGCTGCATGTATGCATCATCACAAGTTTCTACTGTGTAGATTTGCTATACATGCAATGAGTCGAAATTCAACTCAAGTGGTGCGACCAATGACTTGGTGCGACCAATTGTTCCAACCAATTTGCGTGAACAAGTGTCTTGATGTAGTGCATTCTGGATGGTCCAAGCGATCCAATGGCCTGGGTAAACTTAGATGGGTATGGATAATAGACGACCAACCAAATGGTGTTGAATAGTCTATATAAGGCCAAAGAATGGGCTGAATGTAATCATTTGAATTCAATTATGAATTCACAATAACAACAAGCCTTCTCTCTCCCTCTAAGCATCCTTGTTCATCCCTAAAGATGAAACTTCAACAATTGCATTTGTGCGCCTAACGAACAATACCAGCGACATTGTCTTTGAGTCAAAGGGACTGCAAACTCTTCCTCGGTAAGGTAAGCTATAGAAGAGTGAATGATGTCATTGTATCATAAAGGAAATTAGCCAAATCCTGGTTGCACACCATTGGTGGAGGCAAATAAAGCCTTAAGCAAAGCATGCATGCGTTAAGATTGTGGATCCCTACAAGTTGACAAGCTATCATTTCAACCCATCGGCAACTAGAAATTCAACTAGGGATGATTATCTTCAGCAGACAAATCTTTGGAAATCCCCAAAAAATTGATCAACAAGTTTCCTTTCTTCACACTTGAGGTTAAGTGCAACAGCAGAGAGTAGAAAAGAAAAGGAGGTGGAAATGATGGAAGAGAGTAACAGTTAGTTATATGGAGAATGTGTTGTTAGTAATGCCATGCCCCCTATGTACAAGTTGAATAGCAGTAGTGATCAGTTTTATGGAGTTCCATGTCTAGTTTATGTTGGTTTAGTGGGATTATTAAGTGAAAGTGTAGAGAAATGGAGCAGCATGAACATTTATGCATTCTATAACGTGGAGCGGAAAATAGGTAGGAGGATAGGAGTATGTTTCAGTTCTCAATTCTTTCTCTCTTATCCTCTTGTTTGAAGATCATCTTCTATCTTCCTCGAAATAAATCACAATTAAGCTGCTAACATAGGTTGAAAAAGAATGTCATCCACCACCCAAGGTTCGTTAATTTCATTATTTTTGGGTGTGTGTTACTGTTGTTGAAGGAAGAGGAAACTTATTGCCACTTCCCAATGTTGGAGCATCCTTTTGCAGTTCTACATCATGCCTATGCTGAAATCAATGCAAAACTACTACCACATGTCACCATTGCAATTTGTTTGCAGTTTGCACATAATAGTGTTTATCATGGATTCAAATCTCGAGCCATTTCCCCTCGTTCCACCAGCGGACCAACACTGACACAAGCACGCCTTCGGCATCGCGTGGGCCTGGCAACGTGTCCGAGCACGTCGCCCAGGCCCGATGACGAGTCTGAGCTCATCATCCGGGCAAGACGACAAGTCCGAGTGCATCGCTTGGGCCATGGTAGTTAAAATCCCGATTTAAATCTTAAAATCCTAAGATTTTACGATTTTTGACTTCCGAACGATTTAAATCGGAGTTAAAATCCTAATTTGTTAAAATCCCTTTGAAATCGCGATTTTAATCCTTAAAATTGCGATTTTACGATTTAAATAAGATTTTAACGATTTAAAAAAAAATCTTTTTTCCATTGAACCCGGTTCATTAAAAAAAACCGGTTCAATATGAAAAAACCCGCTTTCCAAGTCGCGTGCATGCCCTAATCGGCTAATCCCGTCGCATCTCTTCTCATTTTTTCACTTGCTCGCGTCTTCCCTACTCGGTTGGTGGAAGTTATTTGACTATTTTGTGGCTTATGGATGACATTTTTAATGTAATATTGATTATGAATGCAAGTTTATCTAAGTTTGTTTAGCGATTTAAAAGTTTCTTTTATTATTTATGCTATTTGATATCCATATATATGACTTTATAATTTTATAAGCATATATATGAATTTTATAAAATCTTACGATACGATTTACGATTTTAAGATTTACGATTTTAAGTACCCCTTCCGATTCAAGTTAAAATCCCGATTTTAACTACCTTGGCTTGGGCCCCAGGATGAGTCTGGATGTGTCGCTCGGGGCCGATGACTAGTTCAAACACATCGCGTGGGCCGTGGGTGCTCGCGATCATCGCTCATTGTGGAATAGAATAGCGGCGGAACAGGTAAGGTTTTTTTAACTTAGGTTTTAATTAAATTACTTAGGTAAATAGTTTTAATCAACTCTTAACTATGATCGAGATAATTTAAATAGGCTTAATTAAAGTCTAATAAAATTATCTCATTAATTTAATATATAATATATTAAACAAATATTTTTATTTATGTTATTTATTTTTTTATTTTTAAATATTTATTTTTTGAATTTTTAGTTAATATATTTTATATTTAAAAAATACGGAAATTATATCGGCACAGCACGATACGGTACTAAAACTGTATTGTTTCGGTCCGGGGTCCGAGACCGATACCTTGGCACGACTCGAAATTTTTAACCATTGTGCTTATCAATATGATGCACTATTAGACTTCATACCATAATTTCTTGCTGAACTACTAATCTTTGTTGCACTATGTTTGTAGCTTACAGGACTATCTAAGAGCCCTGTGACTCTAATGTGGAAAGATGGTGGATGTCCTGCAGTAGAGATTTCTGGACTTGACATTGGATGGGGTCAGGTATGCTATTTGCTAGGCTTTTGATAAAATAATTTACAACTATGATTCTGACTTCTTTTGATTTAAATTTGCAATAAGAAAACATATATGAACAATTGATCACACCGCTTAATTAAAGATTGCACAACTTAACAATTTGAAGGTATTTTTTACCATTTTACATTCTTCTGGTTTCTCTTGGTTAAAATAATGTTGTCACACAACTTATTCTTAAGGTTTCTTAGAGTAGCAATACATAAAGCTAATTAATAGTCTTGAAATGTAACCATTATAATTAATCTTGAAATTTAGCCATTATAATTGGAGGCATGAAGTAAGAAAGAGGAGGATCTCTGTGATAGTGGAGAAAATTGCAATCTTAATGTCTCTGCAGAACCCTTCGATGCTTCCACTGAACAAAATTCTTGCTGAATCTATAACCATTGCCAACACCACGTTACCCTCTTCACAATCTTCAACTAGCGACCCTCCTGCATGCTCATCTCTGTTAGTGTCATCTCAGTGAGTGAAGGTGTACCTAGGAAGTGCCTACATATTTAGCCCACATAAGGAAACCTAGCAGTTATATAAAAAGGAACTCAGTTTTCTTAAAGAATTTGGAACTTTTTTTTTTCATAGAAAAAAGCATCAGCTTTCTCTTTAAAAAGAAAGATAACATGGTACCTTATTCTTCAAAGTTGAAAAACTACTAGATTCTTAATTTCATCCTCAATTTCTTCCTTTCTCACATCAGTATCTTCTTTGTCTATTGATTGCGGGATTGTTAAATTAAGAAATTACTCTCCCGATGTTTCATCTCAGATTAACTTCTGGAATCCTAACCTTATTATTTTAACTACAACACTTTAATCAAGTTGCTCCATTGGTTGCTACTTTAAACATTACTTTCTCATTCATAACATTTCCTCTCCTTTGGGAATAGATGATATAACTTATTTTCCTTTTCAACATTTCCTTGTTTGAAGTAATATTATATGTTAGTTCCTTCAATATTTTCTCCTCTTTTATCTCTTTTAAGAGTAAATGCAAAAACTCTAGTTTTTCTTGTTTCAATCAATTTTCCCTACATGCTGACCCAAGTTGTCAATTTCTGCCCTTGTTAGAGCATGATAATTTCTGTGCTCCAACTTTAGGAGTGTCAAAACATAAAATTGATACATAGTTTGTCCTAAGTTGCTATTTTAACTATCAGGTTGCATGTTAGTGTCCTATATATGTGATGAATGCAATTATTCTCTTTTCAATTGAATAATAGTTGCTATAGAAGGGGAGTCTTGATGCAACAGCAAAGTTGCTGTCGTGTGACTTAGATGTCGCGGGTTCGAGTCTCGGAAACAACCTCATGCACAGCCGGTAAATTATGCATACATATATTAATTATTTCCTAGTTAAATATTCCATGTATTCTAACATGGCAAAGAGTCCATCAATGCTTTGACTGTGCCTGTGAGGTGGATCAGGTTTCTATTATTGGTTTTGTGGGTTTTTTTTTTATATTGGTTGTGGTTAAGATACTGGAGTTAACCACTCTCAATTTGCATTTTTTTTTGTTTCTATTGTTTGTAGAAATAGTATCAGATTCTTCTTTCCAACTTCATACTTAAAATGTTGCAATTTATTCTGCTTTTGTGACTATGGCCTTCAAAATATCTTTGGACATGTGGGGTTACTGAAATAACCAATAAAAAAAATCTTACTATTTTAGATTTAACTGTGGAGCTTCAACATATGATAAAAGTGAAAAATAAAATAGGTAAGATAATATCGACATGTCCAAAGATGTTGAATAAATCTTACAATTAAAAAACGTTGAGTCGAGGAGGTTTGAATGTGCAAGGGTAAGAGAGAACCTACAGTAAGTATAATTAAAAAGGTGATCTAAGAAGCTTGAATATTTCCAATCATCATGCATTTTATAGAATTCAATGGTGGTTAAGAGTTTCCATGTAACTGATCCCAAATAATTGGGACTGGCAGAAACACGTTGTAGATGTCTTTCAAATATCCATGTTTTCATGGTGTAAAGTTCATAACTACCAAAAGTCAATCTTGTTGTAACAATCTAGATTTTATTTATCCTGATTGCAAGGTGTTCTTGCTGAAATTGAATTTAAAAGTATATGCACCTATATATATATATATATATATATATATATATATATATATACTCTTTTATCATGAAAGGATTTCTTTCACCAATGAATCATTTCTGTTTTTCAGAGAATTCCTCTGAAGTTCAACAAAGATCAGGGAGTATGGATTCTTGAGAAGGAATTACCTGTGAGTATTCTTTTTCTTTTCACTAATTGAACTTTATCGAAAATTCCTTAATGGGGTCTTTTGTAATAGAATGTGTTGTGCCTCCCTTCATGTTGGTTTCACAATTGCACATTTCCCTAGTCTATTCAATCTATCAGACAACATTTTTCATGAGGTACCAATTCTCTAGTTATCAGTAGGCGACTACTCCGCTAGTCTACTAGTCTTATTCACAAAATGTTCGAACTTGAACTTCATTGATGCCTTTTTATTACAGCATAAACCAACTCATGATTGAATCTAAACTTCTATGGTTAACTTTACTAACTTCTGAACAAACATATGTTGATTTGGATTTTTGTCATAGGAGGGACGTTACGAGTACAAGTATATAGTTGATGGTGAATGGATGTGCAATGAAGATGAGTTGTTGACAATTCCAAATAGTGACGGTCAAGTAAACAACTATGTCGAAGTAAGATATTCCACTCTGAATTCTTCCATGATCTCTGGATTCTTGAATTGATCTATCTTCCCGCATTGTATATTTGGACTGCAGATTTTCAATAGGGACATGAGCACCGAGGCAATGAATTTATCGACCCGTTTGAGAAGCAAAGATGCTGACCTTACAAAGGATGAAAGACAAATGATCAGGGAGTTATTTGAACTCTTTAATGACTAGCTGCCAATTCATATAGTCTTCTTTTTCCTGAACAAAGATTTGCTTTCAGTTCTACTTTGTGTTTGAGGATCAAAGTCACCTTCAAAGGTTATGTTTGATCAAAACAACCACGATAAATATACATCAACAGTTGTATAGGTTTGGAAACTTCTGCTCAATATAGGCACAATAAATTCTTTCACTTGTTGTAAGCAAAGCATTCTTATTTAGATAACACATTCTCTTAAATCTCTATTGCTATGATTGTAAGCTCCGACACTTGTAAGGTCTGGTGTTGCAGGGGAGGGGGGAACCTTGAGTTTAAAAGGTTATGATAATTTATAGTTAACTAATGACATAATAGAAAACCTAGAGATCACCATTGATATGATAAGACAAAACGCTAATGGTTTGATGAAATTCAAAAAAAAAAAAAAATGATGGGGTTGAATGTAAGGAAGAAATTCAAAAGCTCACTAAACTATCATCGTAGTCAAATAACTTCATTCACATATGGATTACATAGCATGATGCCGACTTCAGTTGAAGAATTTAAGATTATAATTTATCTTCCAATTTCTAGGATAAGAAACAAAAATCACACAAAATTGAACATTGTGTCGTTGCATCCAACACAATCAGCATCAACAACTTCACTTGTCCTGTGGCTAGGATACCACAGCTAAATCTTTCAAACGATTAATCAGATATTTAATATTTAAATCTTAATTGCAATGTATTATAAAATTTTTTCATCAGTGGGATAATAAATTTAAGAAAATTAACCATTTGGATGAGTCTCTATGAGCATTTTCCGATTTATTCGGATAGTTGGTAGAAAATTTTTATAGGATCAGACTGATGATTTACAAAATTAGTCGATTTGAAAAGTTAAATATTTGGATTATAAAAAAAAGAAAACCTCAACTTAGCTTGCCCCAATGTTACGGTGCAACGGTTAGACTTTTCAAACGGTTAATTAGACATCTAAAGATTGAATCATAATTGTGATACATTACAAAAATTTTCTCTAATGAAACGACAAATTTAAAAAAGCTAATAGGTTGAATGGGTCTATAAATCGATTACCATACAGACAACTTCACTTAACTCTAACTTGAGCTTTTGATATGTTATATTTGGATGTGTAACATTGACAAACTAGATTGCCTAAAGTATAGGGATGGATATAGAATAGGATTAAAGATAGGATTGTGATTATGTTTCATATTTAATTTGAGGGGTATGTGAGTTAATTTATAACCTATTATATGTATGCTTAAAAAATAGAAAACTTAAATTAAAAGAGTGCCTTTTATTTATATTGTTAAAAAAAACTTCCTCTTTTAAAAGTTATCAAAATAATACCAATTAATAATTAATATTTAAAATATCCTTTTGTATTCCACTTAATTCTTGTTAAAATAGTACCACTTTAGACTTTATACAAAATAATATCATCTTGAAGTTACTCTGTACATAGTAATACTACGAGTTATGTTTACGAAGCAAAACTATCTATTAACTTATGTTATTAATTGGGTTATCAAACTCCATATGACATAATTGAGTTGTATCTAAGTGATAAATTTATATCAATGGATAAGGATTTGAGTCATGGCCGTTGAAAATAATCCTCCCATTTAAGAGGTTATTTAATATCTGATTCATCTTTCTTCATCACCTCACCATACGGACCGATTAAGAGATAGGATTGCAATCAAAATAATACCTATTAATATTTAAAATATCCTTTTATATTCCACTTAATTGTTGCTTACTATAAAATAGTACCACTTAGACTTTATACAAAATAATATCATCTTGAAGTGCTCTGTACATGATAGTACTACGAGTGATGTTGTCCGAAGCGATACTATCTTAATTAAGGTTATTAATTGGGCTATCAAAGTCGATAGGAGATAGTTGAGTTGGTATCCAAGTGATAAATTTATATCAATAGGCAGGAATTTGAGTCATGGCTGTTCCGGAAGCTGATAATAGGGACGGTAGATTCCTGGTGAGTTCCAAAATGTTCTAGAAGCTGACAGCGGGGACGGTAGACTCCTGGTGAGGTGAGTCTACTTCTAGATTAGGACCGGTGGGCGTTGACGATTTGGTCGTAGTGGCCAGGACTTGAATCCAAGACTTCAAACGAGAGTTAGAATGGTACTGAGAGGGGTCCCGATGATTGCCACCCAACACTCAAGTTAAAACTCCGGAGTGTAAGATTTTGCTGGAATGAAAAAGAAGGAGAGTTAGAATTTTTTCCATTCTCATTTTAGCGTCATTTACCTCCTTTTATGCTTTTTCCTGGACTGTTGCCCTTCTTAGATACTAATGATCCTTTTTTTTATAAATGCCATTATTATCAATCATTATGAGTCATCATTGGAGCTTTCATCCGTGTACATTTTAATCACCTTCCAATCAATACACCCGTTTTTATACTTTGGCTGCTCCTTAAAGGCTATTAATTATTCTATTAATCGTAAATATTTAATACCCATCTGATATTACCTTTGAGAGAAGATGAGACTAAGTGTTCCTATTTTACCTAGGACGATGATCACCGCCCGGGCTATTTTAGCAAGGTCCTTGCTGGGTCGTTTTGACTGTACCTTAAAGGACTTCACCTGGCCAGCTATACCATGAAGGACTTTGCTCGGCTGGGGTTGAACAGGTGCATTCATCATGGAGTCCTTGGGTCAGTTTATTCGTTAGGGAGGCTATTCATTAGGGAGGCCCCCGAGCAAGACCCACTCTTGGCCTCTTTGCGACCTGGTAACTTCCTTCTGTCACATGACAACCTCTCAACGTATCCCTAATCAGAAGACCTCCCCATAAGTCCAATCGAAGGAGGCACGAGTCCGACTAATTGGATGATAAGATAGTGTTGTCGATGATTACCATGTAGGAGAGAGGTTGCCACTAGGGCATTAAATGCAAGACCATGATAAGAGATCTGATCGTCATCCGCCTTAATGAGACGTGCTTTGCCTTATTGAGGAATGTTGTGCTTTAATGAGACGAGGTAGAGAGAGTACGACTCACCGCCAGACCACTGGTAGGTTGTTTGCTCCCTAGGTGCCACGTAGTCACTTCTCTCTTTGAAGCGCTGCATAGTCGTCAATTGGTACAACTTTTGCACATTCCCCTAAAATGCTCCCTTCCGAGGTATGAGATAGGGCAAGTGGTCTATAAAATAGACAAAAATAATTAGCCGCTTCGATTTACACGCCCATCTAACGGTCAAAATGAGCTCCTTTTGTGAACCCTATATCCGATGACCACCCTCGTCTTGGCAAGGCTATATGTGCGCACAAGCCTCACGACCGTTGCACTTGTTGCTTATTCATTGCCGATGCTCTCCAGTTTCGTGCCCTTCGTCTTCTTTACTTTTTCGCCGATGCCCTCTATCCGTGTAAGCCTTCCATCCTTTTCCTCCCTTCTTTTCTGTCCAATGTTGGAGTCCCATTATATAGCTCCCTGGTACGAGAGCACTAGGTCTAGATTGATCGGAGAGCACATCCCTAATGATCGCTTCGAGTAAGGGATCTCTCCAGATTATAGGATTAGGGTTCCCAAGCCTGATCAAATCCCCTGTGCTCCTCCTCATGCGTTCTACACCTTTTTCCTTCGTCAAGTAGAGTACGGGCTTAGGTTTTCCATACCTGTCTTTTTCCAAGAGGTATCTAGGTATTTTAGCATACCTTTGCATCAAATGGCCCCAAACGTTTTCACTATTCCAAGCGGGGTCACTATCATTTTCAAATTGTATGACAT
The DNA here is from genome assembly GCA_024364735.1 of Boesenbergia rotunda. NCBI lineage: Eukaryota > Viridiplantae > Streptophyta > Magnoliopsida > Zingiberales > Zingiberaceae > Boesenbergia > Boesenbergia rotunda. The sequence continues at coordinate 112,949 of JAGFNQ010003753.1, forward strand.
ACCGTTGACCCCTCTCTTTTTTCACTACTTCTACCATCTGAAGTAAGCGGGCCTAGGATCCTTCCGTTTTATGGCCTGTTTAGGCTATAAGTTCCTAGATAAGTTCCCTTCTTCTCACAAGGGTTGGAAGGACCGCTTCCTTTTCGTGAACCTGCTCGTCCCCTTTAAATGCCCAAGCAGTTGGATTGTGGAACTCCCGACATCTCCACCACTCCGAAAGTACAAGAAAAGTGTTGGCTATCAAAGGGCTCTACGAATTCTATCTGGCATGAACATTGACTGTCCAAGGCTGGTCCGCATTGAGGGCTTGCTATACCAAGCGGGCCTGAGCCCGAATGCCACCGAGTTGGAGATTAGGTAAGTTGTCTTGAATTATACTTTGTTTTAGATACTAACTGATGTTTTTTTTTGTGCAGACAAAACCATGATGAACAGTTCAATCACCAAGCTGATGAAGTGGGGAATCGCCCACCTACAAGCACTCTTGACGGCCGAGGCTTCTGAAGACACCGTTAACGGGGCTAAGACAGATGCCAACCTACCCCTAACCCAGGAGCCTATGGGGGTCGGGTATGCAGAATCTAGCTCTGCGGGCGAGTCGAGCCAAGCTTCTGCGTCAAGAGCTTCGACTCCATCTCCCCCTCGAGCACCTCGGGAGTTATCTCCCATAATAGACATTATAGAAGAGGCACTTCCTTCCATCCTAGCTATCGAGGTTCCGACCAGGCTTTCTGGCGAGGATTTGACCGGGCTTTTTGGTAAGGCTCCGACCGGCCTTTTTAGCGAGGCTCCGACCGAGCGTTCTGGCGAGGCTCTGACTGACCCTCCGGAAGAGCCAGGCTCCCGAAAAAGGTGCAAAGTTTTAGTGTCTAAGAAGGCATTTAAGCGGGCAAGCCTCCCGAGTACCCTCGAAGCGCCCCTGCACTCGAATCGATACCCCCGGCTGAAGATCTTCCCCAAACTGCTCTTAACTCTACTCCTGTCGAAACTTCCCGCTCGACCGTGTTGCTCCGGTCCCTGCTAGCTCCACAAGTACCCTGATCGTGTTGCTAACCACGTTAGAGACCTCTCGAGTGGCAGGGTCCTCCCCTCCAGGGAGCCTACTAGAGATGCTCAGGATTAACAAGTACGTTGAGAGGCTAAAGAAGATATACTAGAAGTTAGTTGTTAAATATGGCAAATCGGAAACCAGTCTAGAAAATTTTTGAGGATGTACTGGATAAGTTTTTTTTTAAGTTTCCGAACTTATGAACAAGGTTGAGGGGTTTCACATTTAAGCCTAAACTTAAGAGGGTCAATAAAGGGAAAATTGTCCATCATGGGGAGGTAAGTGGGATATTACAAGGTGGGAGGGTTTAATTGCAAACTTCATCACACTTAAATTCCCTTTTTCCTCTCCTTCTCTGTCCGATTCTTTTCCCCTTTGCTCGATCGAAAACGCCCAAACCACAACCTCCTTCTACATTTTCCTTCCTTCTGCACGAGCTTAAGATCTCCTCGAGTGCAACGATCTTTGGATCTATGGGACTTATTTTTTTTCTTCTTCTGCCTCCTTCGATTGATCGTTGAATCTACACCTGGGCGTAGGTGATTTGGGTGTTATCGACGACGACAGGGCCATTGACGATTACCTCGCCGTTGAGGCTCCATCGAAGGCGAGTTAGTTGTAGTAAGATTTTGAATCTATCACTGTGGCTTGGAGAATGGTTCACCTCTGACCTACCACAGTTGTACTCTTTGGTTGAATCAAGGATTTGGCCTCTTGTGCATCGATTTGGGGATCAAGGAGGGTTATTGAGGAGAAGGAAACTCGTGAGGACTTTTGACCTCACCAGCACACCTCAAATCAGGGATTATGGTGTTAATCTATTGGGAACAGGCAGAAGGGCATCACCAGCGCAATTGCAGGTAAGGATGTAATCAATTTACATCTTATTGCTCTGTTTGTTCTTGGAGTAGATGAGGTAGATCGCTTCAGCTTTCATTGCTGTTGTGTTTCTTTGTTTCTTTGGAATCAAGTTCTGGAATTTGAGTTCTTGAAGAGATATTTTGATTATGGGATCACATCCCTATAATTTTTGGATTTGGAAATAGGTTTGTGCATTGATTTTATGACCTTGAGTTAGATCTGTATAACTTTGTTGATGTTGCCGTGAGGTGTTTGAGCTCAGTCATTCGATTTCTTAGTGTGAGATGATATTTTGGGTTAGGATCAAATTTATGCATGAACAACTAGGGAAGTGGATGTCATGATTCTAATCGACTTGATCGGAATTCTATGTTGAAACTTGGATGGCTAGAGAGAGGGGGAGGGGGTGAATGTAGCCAGACACAATCTTTTTGAACTTATTGTAGATTTCTGCACTTGAGCGGTTAGTAGCACAGCGAAAGCAAAAACTAAACAGAAATGCAAAAATGAAACACAAACCAAAATGCTAACAAGGATCGTTTACAAGGTTTGGGGATAACTTGCCTCTATTCCTTTGCGTGCTCTTAAGGTGGGCGATCCCTTGATTGTCGACAGATCAAGCCCCGGAAATCCGGATATCAAATTCTCCTTCTCGGTGGAGTAACATCTCCACAGCGTTTCAACAGATTGATGAATTTAAGCACAAGGAAACACAAGAAGGAATCTTACTGAGCACTTAGGATAGCAAGAACACAAGCGAACTCCTCACCGAGCTCCACTCAACACAGATCTCATGCAAGAACTCCCTTCTTCGTGTCTTTTCGTTGATGGACTCGCCAAGCTCCTTGTTTCTTCTTCCAAGCGCTCAAGTATGCAGAAGCTTCAAAGGATGCTGAAGTTTTCAAAAGCTTCAAGATGCAGGATCAGAGTTGTCGCCCAAGGAGCTCAAGAGTTGTAGCAAGAACAGAAGAGATCCCTCAACTCTCTTCTTCCCAGCCACCACTTAACCTACTGCCATCGCCAGCATCGCCAGGTCAGACGCTCCTCTGGAGCTTGCCAGCTTCTCACCTGCAACAGCTCAGCTATCCCTGACCTCACCTGGACTCCCTGAGCTTCCCTCAGTCGAGCCCAGTCAGCAGCTCCAGATCAGCCAGCGTCCGTTGAAGCCTGAGAAAGAAAACTGTCAAACCTGCTCGATGGAAAGTCTGCCATTAACCCTCCTTGAGTGTTTGAATCCATCGCTGTCACCTGCACACTCAATCAGACGCTTAGCAAAGCATATCATATGAAATCAGCAATGTTTCAGAGAATCGGCAGATAAAACAGTCGTGATCAGAGCTTCTGACAGCTTATTTGAATTAAAGTTCTGCTCCTGATCAGTCCCCAGACCGATCAGGGAGGACCCTAATCGGTCACTAGACCGATCCAGCAGTCTTCTGCACACTCCAGATCGGTCGCCAGACCTATCTGGCAGTCTGTTGCACACTCCAGATCGGTCCCTAGACCAATCAGGCTGTGCCCTGATCGGTCTGGTGACCGATCAGGCTGCTTCCTGACCGATCAGAAGTCATCTTGATCGGTCATAAGGAGAACCTCGCGATTTCTGAGATCCCGTGGATCGTTCACCAGTCCGATCTGAATAGTATCCTTGATCGGTCACCAGACCGATCAAGAGCCAAGTAGTAAGGTTCCCAAACTCATTGTATGCTCCCTGATCGGTCACTAGACCGATCAGGAGTCGAGCAGTAAAGAAACTGCATACTCCCTGATTGGTCACCAGACCGATCAGAAGCCGAGCAGTGGGGTTCCAAATTCATTGTATGCTCCCTGATCGGTCACCAGACCGATCAGACATAGATGAATCGGTCACCAGACCGATCCAAGAGGGAACTTCGTGCCAACTTCCTTGATCGATCACCGGACTGATCCAGGCAATGTCAAATCCACTCTAAGTCACGGGAACAAGTTTCCAGCCCTTCTCTGACTCGTTCTTAGTCCTCCGAACCAAGACTTCGTGCCCAGTTTCACTCACCGGGACTTCAACCTAGCCCTCCAAGCTAGGATCTGGCTTCACTCACCAGGGTTTCGGTCACCCGTATCACTCACCGGGACCAGACTTCACTCACCGGGATTTCAACCTAGCTTCACTCACTAGGATTTCAATCACCTGGCTTTACTCACCAGGACCCAGCTTCACTCACCGGGATTTCAACCTAGCTTCACTCACTAGGATTTCAATCACCTGGCTTCACTCACCAGGACCCGGCTTCACTCACCGGGATTTCAACCTAGCTTCACTCACTAGGATTTCACTCACCTGGCTTCAATCACCAGGACCCGACTTCACTCACCGGGATTTCACACCTAGCCCTCCAAGCTAGGACTTTTCACATGCCAGCGTGCGATCTCTCGATCCACTTGGACTTAATCCGAATCCATTCAACTAAACTTAAATCGTTGTCAACACCAAAACAACAATCGGGCCAGACTGCATCAACATTCTATACTTGCTTTATGATCTTCCTTGCATGAGTTTCATTATGGGAATGTGTAGGATAGGTGTTGGTCGATATGGGGGGGGGGGGGGGAGGGGGTGAATATCTACTCGAACATTTTGTCGGAATTTCATCATTCGTTCGTCTTTCTATCAAGGTAAGTACGCAGCGGAAATATAAAATAAAATAAAGAAAGACAAGAGACAAGCGGGTTTATTTACATGGTTCCCGACCCCCTAGGGTCAGTACATCCAAGGCCTATGTACTCGGCATGAGTCTACTAATGGTCTCCTTTCCGGAATTTCCGGAGGCGGAGAATATCCGTCTTACAGTTTGATTTACAAGTACAAGAATAAATAAATTGAAATACAATTTGTAAACTAAAAGCAAACCAATGGAAAAAAGAAGAATCGGACAATCCGGATATCCGAAGTGCAACGCACTTCCTCCTGGAGCCTCCTTGGTGGCAGAGCTTTGACTTGAGCGCGTTTGTTTCACACAGAATGCTTTACCGGATGTTAAAGTTGATGTTTCCAAGTGAGGGGTCGAACCCCTTTATATACTGAGTTCTCGGGCGCCTCTGAGCTCTTGGGCGCCTGCCACGTGTGGTCAAAATTCCATCCATAGCAATGAACTCGGTGGAGGGATAACCTTCCCTTCCCAGGCACCTGGTTTGCCAGGTGCCTGGGAGGGCTATCCCATAACCAGGGTGCCCAACCTATCTGGGCGCCTGATTCATTCAGGCGCCTAGGAAGGTTGTACCCAGGTCTTGTTTCCCCTGTGTTTGCTCTCCTATCTTACCTCCAACTCCAGGTACCTGCAAGACAACAAACACAAGACAAACATACAAATAATCTTAGCCTTAATTGATTCGTTCTGACTTTGGATTTCACCCGAAACCCTAGGTCGAACCGACGCCTAATATTCCCTTTCTTGGGGAATGCGTCCTCACCTACTCCACACTGGAGAAGTTACCTTTGCCAACCGAGACCTCCGGTTGGACTTTCGATCAGCCTCCGAGAACCCAAATCTCGAGACATCTGACCTTGACCCGTCTCTACTTCTGTCTGCGATTCCCGCTCGACTAAAGCTTTTGCCAACCGGGACCTCCAACTGAACTTTTTCTCGGCCTCCGAGAACTCGGATCTCGAGATGCCCGACCTCAACTTGTCTCTACTTCTGTCCGTAATCCTCGCTCGGCAAGGACTCTGTTGCCTGATCCCCGACCAGGACTTAGTGCTCAGTCCCCCGAACTAAGACTTCGTGCCCAGCTTCACTCACCAGGACTTAGTCCACCTAGCTTCACTCACTAGGACCCAACGTCACTCACCAGGATTTAGTCCACCTAGCTTCACTCACTAGGATTTCTTCCACCTAGCTTCCCTTGCTAGGACTCATGATCCTGACTAGACTTCTCCAATCTTCAGGTAATTATGCTCCTAAACCTCAAGTCCAGTTTAGTTCAATCTCTTGGTCAAATTGACCAACCCTAGGTTCTATTCATTTTGCCAAACATCAGATCATGTTTGGCTAATCCTTTGTCAAACTGATCGAACCTGGATTTATCCTACCAAACATATGGTCCTGTTTGATTTAACCCTTGATCACTTTAACTACACCTTATATTGTCAAACATATATATATATATATTGTCACTAACTTTAGTATATTGTCAAACATCGAAACCCTAGAGGATGACTGTTCTTTACTGATGCATTTTGCACAAACAATCTCCCCCTTTTTGATGATTGACGTTAGGTTAGGTCTAAAGGTTCTAGGTTAAAACTTGGGAGAAAATGAAAAAAATCTATCTTAAGCATCTCTCTCCCTTTGTCACACATCAAAAGAAAATAACGGGAAAAAATTACACTAACAATAAGATTTTCGAAAAAAAAAAATCTAACTTAAGCTTCTCTTCCCCTTTTAAGATAGTCTTTCTCCCCTTTTTGAAAATACTTAAGATATATAATTTTTTTTGAAAAATGATTTTCAAAATCTCTTCTCCTTTTTTTTAAAACTAAGTACTTGTTCTAGAAAATATTCTAAAAGTCACTAAGTACTTTAAGAAACATTGCACCAACAATATGTGATTTTTTTTATTTTTAAAAAAGATTTGAACTTTCTTAAGTCTGACAAAATCCTAGGAATCTTGTTGATCATAAGAAAATTCTTATGTGTCTTAGGGATTTTTCAAAAATGAATATTTTCAATGGAATTTGGTTTTGAAAAATAATAATTTTCTTAATTTGGTTTCTTTTCCAGTCTAACACAATCCTAGGAAACCTTGTTAACTACAAGGAAAATTTTTCTAAGTGTCTTGAAAAATTTTCCAAACTCAAGTAAAAATTATTTTCAAAGGTATTCCAAAAGACAAGATTTTCGAAATAAGAATATAGTATTTTCAAAAGTATTTTTTAAAAAAGATAGTAGTTTTATGAAAATATGACATTTTTGAAATTTCTAATAATTCTTTTAATTTGAACCTCCCCCTAAACCTGACACAGTCCTAGGAAGCTTATTGACCATAAGTTGATCTTCCTTTGAGTCTTAGGGTTTGATTCAAATGAAAAGAGTTAAAAAAAAATTTAAGAAATATTTTGAAATAATCATGAATAACACATTAATTTCTTTTGACTTGGACTCCTTCTAAATCTGACACAATCTTAGGAACTCTTGTAGATCATAAAGAAAGCTTCCTATGTGTCTTTAGAGTTTATCCAAATCATAAGAGCAATTAAAGCAATTTTTGAAGAGTATTTTTGAAAGAATATGATAACTTTTAAGGAAATAATTTTTGAAAAATATTTTGAAATAAGTTTTTGAAAAAAATATTTTTTGAAACGCATTTTGAAAGAAATGATAATAATTTTTAAAGCACAAACCATTTTGAAAAGATATAAATTTTGAAAAATAGTTTTCTAAAATAAAAATTCATAAAAATAAAGACTTCCCTTGAACCTGACACATTCTGGCTACCCTTGTTAACTACAAGGACCTCTACCTAAGTGTCTTAAGGGACTTTAGTGTTGACCTAGAAGGTTTGTGTCTAAGTGTAGGTCAAATAGTTTTCGAAAAGATATATAAATTTTAAAGTATATATTTATAGCTAAGCACCCAATCAAGCATGAAATTCATTAAAACATTATTATGTTTAAACATTATTTGAACATATCCTATAGATTTTGAAAAATATTTGTCAATTAATTAGCCCTTAATATCTCACTCATTCTAAGTGTCGCAATACAAGCAAGCACGGTTGACTTATAAGTGTTTGTGAGATGCTTGAATAATTTTTCTCAATTTAATTTATAGATTGCTTGACCTTGAGTTAGATTCAAGTTTAACAATTTGTAATTTAAAAGCATATTTCAATAATTGGCTTCCAGGTCTTGGCGATGCACAGGGGCCTTCATTGGTTGTACCCTTATTGGATCATCAACCCTTTCCTTAGACAAAGCCTTTTAAAGAAATAATACTTTTAATTTACTCATTGAAAAATATTGGTCTAACTAGTCTAGGATGTGACGAAGTAGCTTCGACTAGTTTCACTTAGCTAAGTCGACCAGGTCGGGTACTCCTTACCCTTCCTGACTTCTTACACCAAGCTTCCCTAACGTACTATCATCTCGTCCCACCCTGGTACTAGGTTAGGCAAGTATCAACCAATCTTTTTCCTATCTATCCGTTCTAAATTATGCAGAAAAGTAAACATGAATGACATGACAAATATATAAGAAAAGATAAGCACATGCATGAACATGAAATTTATGCATGAGTTAATCAGGTCAAAATATTTTAATTAAGTTTCTAATGAAGTATCAAATTCTCGATTTGATACAGACCATGTGAACCTACGAATATGTCAACCCACTTTAACATATTTATTGTTATTTAGTTGGAGGTTTCAGGTGGGTAGAATTTATTTGGTTTCATAATTGAAGGTAATTAATGGAAATTTAGTTCGTGGATTTTGTTGAATTAAGAGTTGAATTGTTAATGAATTAAGATTTAAGAATTAATTAAGATTTTAGGTTGTTAATAATTTATTAAGAATTTTAAGTTGTAAAGAGTTAGTTAAAATTTAAGTTATTAAAGATTAATTAAGTTTTAAGTTATTAAGAATTAATAATGATTTAAGTTATTAAGAATTAATTAAAGTTTAAATTGTTACGAATTAATTAAAGTTTAAATTATTAAGAATTGATTAAGGTTTAAATTATTAAAAATTAATTACGGTTGAAAAAATTAATTAAGGTTTGAATTATTAAGAATTAATTAAAGTTTAAATTGTTAAGAATTAATTAAATGTTAAATTATTAAGAATTAATTAAGGTTTAAATTTAGAATTAATTAAAGTTTAAATTATGAATTAATTAAGGTTTAAATTATTAATAATTAGTTAGAGTTTAAATTATTAATAATTAATTATAGTTTAAATTATTAATAATTAATTAGAGTTGTTAAGAATTTTGTATCTAGTTGCATCATTTTCATTAATTCAATAATTTCTGATTCATCTAGTATTTCTTTTGAATTTAACAATTTTGTTTAATACTTTTATTTTATTTGATTTCTTGTAAGCCCTATTAAACATAGCTTTAATTTTAATGAATTTTTCTTCATCTTCATCCTCATCTTCAGAGTTATATTCAGAAATTGTACCATTATCTTCATAATAGGTAGAATAATTTTCAGGGTTATTAATTAAAGTTGTAGCATTATATTCAAAATCGGTAGAATTAATTGAGAGTTGACTATTATCCTCACCATTATCTTCAAAAATAGGTTGGGTATTATTATCTAATCTGCTATCTTCAATATTATGTTTAGAAATATTAAGATTATCAGCAATATTATTAGAAGTTAAGATTTTATCATTAGAAGTTATGATTTTATCATTAGAAATTAAAGTATTGTTATCATCCTTAACATTATCATAATTATCAGAAATTAAAGTATTATTATTAATTTCGAAAATTCTAGCATTAATATTTAGGTTTAAAGAATTAATATTTGATATTTTAATATTGTCAACATTTGGTAATTTGTCATACAATACATTAAGTTGACTATTCAAAAAATCTAATTTATCAAAAAAATTAACAGTGTTATTATCAGGATAATTGTATAACTGTGTAGGAATTTAAAAATTATTGCGAAAATTATTTTTCCGTACCTTAGTTGGACACTGGTTCTGGTAGTGTCCGTGCTTTTGACATTTGAAACAGCGGATGTGACTCTTGTCCCTCCGGACTCCTAGCACTGATACCTCTATTGCCGCCGGTGGTGACGAATGACTCTTACGAGTAGGACACTGATTTTATGGTGCCCTCTTTCCCTACACTTAAAACAAATAATATAGAACTTAAAAATTGACATAATTTAAAATATACCTGTATTCACCCTTGCTCCCCCTCAATTCTTGGCGTTATTGCTTCTTTCGCTGTTAGTCTGGTGAAGAGCGACCTACTTTGATACCACTTGTAGGATCGGTGCCAAACGATAGAGGGGGGGGGGGTGAATATCGACTCGAACGTTTTGCCGGAATTTCGTCGTACGTTCATCTTTCTATCAGGGTTAGTATGCAGTGGAAATATAAAATAAAATAATGAAAGACAAGGGATAAGCGGGTTTATTTACTTGGTTCCCGACCCCCCAGAGTTAGTACGTCCAAGGCCTTTGTATTCGGGATGAGTCCACTAATGTTCTCCTTTCTGGAATTTCCGGAGGCGGAGAATACCCGTCTTACAGTTTGATTTACAAGTACAAGAATAAATAAATTGAAATTCAATTTGTAAACTAAAAGCAAACCAACGGAAAAAGAAGATTCAGACAATCTGGAAGTCCAAAGTGCAGCGCACTTCCTCCTGGAGCCTTGGTCGCAAAGCTTCGACTTGAGCTTGTTTCCTTCACATAGAATGCTTTAGCGGATGTGGAAGTTGATGTTTCCAAGTGAGGGGTCGAACCCCTTTATATACTGAGTTCTCAGGCGCCTCTGAGCTCTTGGGCACCTGCCACGTGTGGCCAAAATTCCATCCATAGCAACGAACTCGGCGGAGGGATAACCTGTAACGACCCGGCCCCTCGGCCCCTTGGGCGGCCCAACTGGCGACCCACTTGGCGGCCCAATTGGCGGTCCCATGGGCGGCCCAACTGGCGGCCCATTTGGCGACCCCTTATGTCGTCGACCGACGACCATTGGCCGTGCCGTTACTCACAAGTACTTCCCACCCCTGGCCAGTGGATTTTTGCCTTCCTCAGGATTCGAACTCTAGACCTCCAGGCTAAGTACTAAAGTTTATGAATCCTGATACCAATTAAGCTACAGCTCAATTGGTATCAGGATTCATAAACTTTAGTACTTAGCCTGGAGGTCTAGAGTTCGAATCCTGAGGAAGGCAAAAATCTACTTGCCAGGGGTGGGAAGTACTTATGAGTAACGACACGGCCAATGGTCGTCGGTTGACGTCATAAGGGGTCGCCAAATGGGCCGCCAGTTGGGCCGCCCATGGGACCGCCAGTTGGGCCGCCCATGGGACCGCCAGTTGGGCCGCCCAAGGGGCCGAGGGGCCGGGTCGTTACAATAAAAGGCGCCTTTTTATTGTAATGACCCAGCCCCTTGGCCCCTTGGGCGGCCCACTTGGCGGCCCTCGGCCCCTTGGGCGACCAAATCTCATTTGGCGGCCCCTTTAGCGACCTCTTTGGGCGATCGTTACTCACAAGTACTTCCCACCCCTGGCCAGTGGATTGTTGCCTTCCTCAGGATTCGAACTCTAGACCTCCAGGATAAGTACTAGAGTTTATGAATCCTGATACCAATTGAGCTAATTGGTACCAGGATTCAGGAACTATTGTACTTGTCCTGGAGGTCAAGGGTTCGAATCCTGGGGAAGGCAAAAACCCACTGCCAGGGGTGGGAAGACCGTAGGGTCGCCGGCCTAGAGGGTTGCCTGCGGGGACCATAGAGGTGGGGCCGCTACATAACCTTCCCTTCCCAGGCGCCTAGGAAGCCTCAGGCGCCTGGTTTGCCAGGCACCTTGGCGGGCTAGCCCATAACCAGGGCGCCCAACCTATCTGGGCGCCTGATTCATTAAGGCGCCCAGGAAGGTTGTTCCTAGGTCTTATTTCCCATGCGTTTGCTCTCCTATCTTGCCTTCAACTCCAGGAACCTACAAGACAACAAACACAAGACAAACATACAAATAATCTTAGCCTTAATTGATTAGTTCTGACTTTGGATTTCATTCGAATCCCTTGGTCGAACCGACGTCTAATGTTCCCTTTCCCGAGGAACGCCACACTGGAGAAATTACCTTAACTAACTGGGACCTCCGGTTGGACTTTCGGTCAGCCTTCGAGAACTCGAATCTCGAGACATTCGACCTCGACTTGTCTCTACTTCTGTCCGCGATTCCCGCTCGACTAAAGCTTTTGCCAACCGGGAACTTCGGCTGGAATTTTGCTCGGCCCGTCTCTACTTCTGTCCACAATCCTCATTCAGCAAAGACTCCGTTGCCCGATCCTCGACCAGGACTTAGTGCTCAGCCCCTCGGACCATGACTTTGTGCCCAGCTTCACTCACCAGGACTTAGTCCACCTAGCTTCACTCGCTAGGACCCAGCTTCACTCACCAGGATTTAGTCCACCTAGCTTCACTCAGTAAGATTTCTTCCACCTAGCTTCCCTTGCTAGGACTCATGATCCTGACTAGACTTCTTCCAATCTTCAGGTAAGTATGCTCCCAAACCTTAAGTCCGGTTTGGTTCAATCCCTTAGTCAAACTGACTAACCCTAGGTTCTATTCATTCTGCCAAACATCAGATTATGTTTGGCTAACCCTTTGTCAAACTGATCAAACTTAGATTTATCCTACCAAACATATGGTCCTATTTTGTTTAACCCTTGATCACTTTGACTACACCTTATATTGTCAAACATATATATATATTGTCACTAACTTTAGTATATTATCAAACATCGAAACCCTAGAGGATGACTGTTCATTACTGATGCATTTTGCACCAATAGAATGTAGCTATGAGTTTTCGCTGAGAGATTCTCTTAAACCTGTTGGTGCAGAAAGTACCATATCGAACTTTGTTTTGATATTGGCAAAGGATTCAAAGTTAAGTTTATTTGTGATCTAACAATGTTACTCAAGTGTGCAGAGACAAAGTCCTAGCGAAGGAATGCTAGGCATCTGGCGAAGGACTGCCAGTATCGAAGCCCTAGCGAAGGACTGCTAGGCACCTGACGAAGGACTGCCAGGATACAAAGCCCTAGCGAAGGACTGCTAGGCAACTGGCGAAGGACTGCCAGTATCCAAGACCTAGCGAAGGACTGCTAGGCACCTGGCGAAGGACTGCCAGTATCCAAGCCCTAGCGAAGGAATGCTAGGCACCGGGCGAAGGACAGCTCGGTATCCAAGACCTGGCGAAGGACCGCGAGGCAAAAGTCCAACCAAAGGAACGGTTGGCATCAGGTAAATTCTCCCGAGAGGAGTAGGTGAGGACGCGTTCCCCGTGCAGGGAACAGTAGGCGTCGGTTCGACCTAGGGTTCCATTTTGGAGACCCAAAGTCAGAACCAAGACAGCTAAGGCTGTATAATCAAATACTTTATTGTTTTATTATGTTTTGGACTAATCCTGGATGCAGGACCAAAGGAACGTGTGTCTGCAGCTCAGAAAGCCTCAAAGGAGTGAGGCAATGGCTGAGTAGGGCGCCCGGAGTGTCCCGGGCGCCCCCAAGGTGCATACAAAACAAGGCAACTAAGAAGGGCTTCGAACAGCTGCTGGGCGGGGTGCCCCCCGTGCTCCCGGGCGCCCCCGCTGCTCCCAGGCGCCCCCAGCGTCCCGGGCGCCCCCATGCGCAAGCCTCGAAGCTCAACCCAGCAAAGCCGAGGGATAAGATTTGACCCGGTCAACCCGGGCGCCCCGAGCGCTCCGAGTGCCCCGGTCAAAGCGGATCCCGAAGATAAAGGGATCAGACGCTGATCGAGGAATTGGCGGATCAAATGCCACGTGGGGGGGGGGGGGGCGCCCCCGACGTCCCGGGCACCCCCAGGCCCTATATAAAGGGCCCTCGACCCCAAGCTTCGAACAACAATTTTTTTCCAACGCTTCTACGCTCTTTTGCTCCCGCGCTCTGCTCCGGAAACCTCCCGACACGAGATTCAAGCACCGACGGCATCCTCCCGCTCCAAAAATACCATCTACTCTGGACGTCGGTAACGAAGAGCTATTTTAGTTTACTGTACTAAATTCTGTAAAATCTTTTGTAAACCATTTTTGCGACATATAGAATTGCCCGCAGAAAACGGTCAACGACCGTGGGCCTTGGAGTAGGAGTCGCCCTAGGCTCCGAACCAAGTAAAACTGACTGTGTCTATGTGTTTTCTTAATTTCCGCTGCGTACTTGTTCTAAACTTTCCGAAGAACGATTTTCGATATTCACCCCCCCTCTATCGGCTCTCTCGATCCAACAAGTGGTATCAGAGCGGGGAAGCTCAAATTTGGTGCAACCACCAATTTGAGAGTATTTTTGGATTTTATGAAATAGTTTTAAATTTTTTTTATCTTTTTCGTTGATTGAGGTTGGTGCAACACCACTCAATCTCGTTTGCTTTTTTATTTAATATAAATAATATCTGTAGGTGTATTTAAAATATTCTTACGTCTTTTTCAATTTTGAATGCTCATTTTTTCCTATAAGTCAGAATTAATAAAACGATCAATTTCTGAAAATTTATCATAAACTTTTTTATTATTATTTTAATATTATTTTTTCTCGAAAATCATGCTACTTTAAGTCAGAGCAAATTTCTTTTAACATTAAATTCTTACTTTGTCATTATTAATCAGAATTGACAAAATCAACATTTTCAAAAATTTGTTATAAATTATTTTTATTATTTTATTATTAGTCTGCCTCGAAAGTCGTGTAATATTTTTTTTGGGGGCTATTTTTCCCTTCTCCCGCACTACTAATCCAAGACCATGTCTTGGTACATTTTTGTTACTTCTCGTGTGTACAAGGTTAAACTAAATGGCCAGCCAAGAATGGAACAGTGTCCGCCCACCACTCTTCTCTGGCTCAAATTTCAACTCCTGGAGATGTCAAATGGAGTCCCTTCTGAAGGCCCACATGGACTTATGGCGGATCATCCAAACGGGATTTTCTTTTCCCATAGAAGATGAGTCATCAATCGAGTGGGACAAACTCGATGAACACACCCTCAACCAAATCGAGATTGATGCAAGGGCAACTGCAATCCTACAATGTGGCTTAACCAAGGAGCAACTCGAGCTAGTAGGTCCATGCAGATGTGCTAGAGAAATATGGGAAAAATTGGTTAACCTTCATCAAGAGATCTCAGATGAAGAAGAAGTAAATTATCTTGCCCTTTCAGTCCAAGCACAAACAGCCGAGTCAGAGTCTGAACCCGAATCCAAAATCGAACCAGAATTAGACGACGAATTGACTGAGACGGCAACCGATTTCAAATTCTTTTCAAAATTAGAATTAAATAATCAATCAGATACTATAATGGTCGAGGAAGGTGTAAATTTTAGTGCAGGGAAAACTCCTAAAGAACCACCAAAGAAGGAGCTTCAACCAGTACCCGAGTCCGATTCAGACACAAAATCAAAAGATGAGCCTAGATCCGAGGCGGCAAGAATCAAGGGGGAGATTCCCAATAAAAACCCAAAAGGTAAAAGTGTAAATTCAAATTTTAATCATGTAATTTGTTACACATGCAGGGAGAGAGGGCACTACCAAAGTGAGTGTCCTACTCGTATGATTCGAACGACACCTCCGATGGCAACAAAGGAACCAGTTCCAAAAGCACGAAGGGACAAAAGTCGCATCCAATGCTTCAAGTGCCAGGAATTCGAGCATTATCAAAGTGAATGCACAGATAAAAGAGCTACCAAGAATGCCGGACAAACAATCAACAAAGGTAAATTTACAGTATTTGAAAATCCGTTATTTACCTTGAATAATGTGATTGATTCATGTAACTTAATTAAAACAAATGTCAGAAAATTGAAACAAGAAAATGAAACCCTAAAACATAAGGTCAATAAGTTAGAAAATTTAATTCATAATCTTGCTGATTTCGAAAATCCGGAGTATTACTCCAATTGTGACCTTACTTAGACAATTGTTTGTTTTAATTATGTGTTTCTTTTTATTTTTTTTTATTTTTTTGCTTAGATTTAGGAATGGTTAGTATAAGGACTGAACCAACTTAACTGAAATTTGACAACATAGTATTGGGTGGCGGTGAGATGATAGTACGTTAGGGAAACCAATTCTAATAAGATCAAGTCTACTTGGTCTCTTTAGACTGGTGAAACTAGCCGAAGCTACCGGTCCAAAATCCAAACTAGTTAGACCAGAATTTACCAAAAAGTAATTTTGAAGATGAAATTTCACTAAAAGGCATTGTCTAGGAAAGGGTTGATGATCCAATAAGGCTACGGCCAAAGAAGGCCTTGTGCCTCGCCAAGACCTGGAAGCCAATTTTTGAAATTCAAATTCAATTTTCTCTTTGTTAAATTCGAATCTAACACAAATTTTTAGTTAATTTTAGATTCAAATATCTCTTTTCAAAACAAATTTAGATTGGGTTTAAAAAATTAATATAACTTTTCAAAATTAATCATGGCCTTTTCAAAATAAATTCTTCTATTAAAATATGCATCTCACAAAAAAAAGTTAAGGATATCCTGTTTTGTCACTTAGAAATGGGTGAGATGCTTAGGACCTAAAAATTGAGTCCAACCCAACCAACTCAATCAAATTAATCAAATCTTAATTAAATCAATCGAATTAATCAAATCTTAATTAAAACAATCAAATTAATCAAATCTTAATTAAATCAATCGAATTAATCAAATCTTAATTACATCAATCGAATTAATCAAATCTTAATTAAATCAATCGAATTAATCAAATCTTAATTAAATCAATCAAATTAATCAAATCTTAATTAAATCTTTCAAATTAATCAAAACTTAATTAAACCAATTAAATTCAATTAAATCTTAATTAAATCAATTAAATTCAATCAAATCTTAATAAATTAAATTAAATTCAATCAAATTCAAATTTAATTCATCTAACATTCAAATTTAATTTAACTAACTTTTAAAATTCTAATTAATTTCAAAATCCTCAAAAATTATTTTTTTTAACTAAGGTTTAATGTTTCAAATTTAACCATTTTTTGTTAAAATTAAATATTTGTCTCACACAACCCATAAGGTTAACATGTTTGACCACATAGAATCGGGTGAGACATCTAGGACCTAAAAGCATAATTCACTATCCTTTTAAACAGGTCTGCAAAAGTTATTCAAAATTAGCTCTATTTTGCAAATTAATTTAGTTTACTATACCCTATTTTTTCAAAATAGTGAATTTCATGTTAAATATCACAATAGACACATTTTAGATAGAATCTAAGGTTTGTTTGATTTAGTTATTAATCGGTCAAACCCTAGTAAACCTGGTCAACACTGTAAGTCCCTTAAGGAACTTAGATAAAAGACAGACTGTGTCGGATACAGGGGGAGTTCTTCTTAATCTTTTTCGAAAAATTTAGATTTTAAAAAAAAACCTTATGCTTTAAAACTTATTCAAAAACCCTCGATATTACTATCCCGTTGAAAAATTATCATCATTTTCGAAAACAGTGCTATCATTTCAAGTTATGTTTTCAAAAATTTATCTTATCATACTCAAAAGATTGTTATCTTTTGATTTTAATAAACCCTAAAGACACAGAGGAAGGTCCACTTCATGATCTACAAGGACTCCTAGGAAGTGTTAAATTTAGGGGGAGTCTAAATCGAAAGAAATTATTTCTGACTATTCTTTTTCAAAGTTATTAGATAATTCTTATAATTTGAGTCAAACCTTAAGACTCAGAGGAAGATCGCTTGTAGTCAACAAGCTTCCTAGGACTGGGTCAAGCTCAGGGGGAGATGAAATTAAAAGAATTATTGAACTGACATATAATTTTTCAATTTATATGTTTTCATGCACTATACTTTTTAAATCCTGTTGAAAACATAAATAAATTTTCTTTCATAATACTATTCTTTTAAATCATTTTGTTTATATATACTATCACTTTCAAAATTTTGCTTGACTTTAGAATACTTTTGAAAATAATATTAAAACTTTTTCTTAAAAGTACTTATATTTTTCAAAAATTACATAATATCTTTCAAAAGTACTCATACTTTTTCTAAGGCAATAGTATTCTAAGTACGTGAATTTTCTAAAGATTTGCCTATAAATACAAAATCTTTTTTTCAAAATTACACAATACCTTTCAAAGTGGAGCATGGTTGGTGCAATCTAAGCTTTTTGCTAGGCTTTCAAGAGTTATATTAAGTATTTTTATGTTTTCAAAACTCATAGGCTCTGATATATAATTTTTTTTTCTAAAACTTCTTTCAAAATATATTTCTTTATTAAATAGCTAAGGAGAGAAAAAGCTCAAATTGTTCAAAATCAAAATGTTTTTCAAAAGCCTTTTCTTAACAAAGTTGAATTTCTAAGTGTGCCTTCAAAAATTTCTAAGAGCATTTTTTTGCAAATATTTCTAAGTAGATTTTTCCTTAGTAAACAAAATTTGCCTGAGCAAAGATTTTTTTAATTTTTGGCAAATGTTTGTTTTAGTGAAAAACTTGTCTAAAGATTTTGTTTTTCAAAATACACAAAGTATTTCCAAGCAAAGTTTTAAAAAAAACAAATTTTCTCCCAATTCTCAAAGTTGAACCATTTGTTAGGAAAATTTGGCTTCAAAATTTTGCCTAAGTAAAATTCTTTTTGCAAAGCCAAGTAAAAGTTTTGTAACAAAATTTAGGTTTGCAAAAACTTTCTACTTTACCTTGTTCATCCATGTTTGTTTTTGATATATGTCAAAGGGGGAGGAAGGTCAAAGTTAAGTGTTAAGTTAAGTATTTTATAACACAATGATTCAGGTCAAAGTTACGTGTTAAGTTCACAATGATTCAGGTCAAAGTTAAGTGTTAAGTTAAGTATTTTATAACACAACGATCCAGGGGGAGTATGAAAAATTTTTTTTGTTCAAATTACATTGGTTTTAGACTGTTCAGAACTGCTATGTTTTATTGGTCAAAACCCTCTTGCTTAAAAAAATTTTTTTCTGTTCAAATTACATTGGTTTTAGACTGTTCAGAACTGCTATGTTTTATTGGTCTTATCTTTTTTGCTTAAACTGTATATGTTTTTTACTTAACTTTGAATTGTGTTGCTATAAATCAAAAAGGGGGAGATTGTTGGTGCAGAAAGCACCATATCGAACCTTGTTTTGATATTGGCAAAGGATTCAAAGTTAAGTTTATTTGTGATCTAACAATGTTACTCAAGTGTGCAGAGACAAAGTCCTAGCGAAGGAATGCTAGGCATCTGGCGAAGGACTGCCAGTATCGAAGCCCTAGCGAAGGACTGCTAGGCACCTGGCGAAGGACTGCCAGGATACAAAGCCCTAGCGAAGGACAGCTAGGCAACTGGCGAAGGACTGCCAGTATCCAAGACCTAGCGAAGGACTGCTAGGCACCTGGCGAAGGACTGCTAGTATCCATGCCCTAGCGAAGGAATGCTAGGCACCGGGTGAAGGACAGCTCGGCATCCAAGACCTGGCGAAGGACCGCGAGGCAAAAGTCCAACCAAAGGAACGGTTGGCATCAGGTAAATTCTTCCGAGAGGAGTAGGTGAGGACGCGTTCCCCGTGCAGGGAACAGTAGGCGTCGGTTCGACCTAGGGTTCCA
The DNA here is from genome assembly GCA_024364735.1 of Boesenbergia rotunda. Lineage (NCBI taxonomy): Eukaryota > Viridiplantae > Streptophyta > Magnoliopsida > Zingiberales > Zingiberaceae > Boesenbergia > Boesenbergia rotunda. Next base: position 132,163 of record JAGFNQ010003753.1, read on the forward strand.
TTTTGGAGACCCAAAGTCAAAACCAAGACAGTTAAGGCTGTATAATCAAATACTTTATTGTTTTATTATGTTTTGGACTAACCCTGGATGCAGAACCAAAGGAACGTGTGTCTGCAGCTCAGAAAGCCTCAAAGGAGTGAGGCAATGGCTGAGTAGGGCGCCCGGAGTGTCCCGGGCGTCCCCAAGGTGCATACAAAACAAGACAACTAAGAAGGGCTTCGAACAGCTGCTGGGCAGGGCGCCCCCATGCTCCCGGGCGCCCCCGTGCTCCCGGGCACCCCCGCTGCTCCCGGGCGCCCCCAGCATCCCGGGCGGCCCCATGCGCAAGCCTCGAAGCTCAACCCAGCAAAGCCGAGGGATAAGATTTGACCCGGTCAACCCGGGCGCCCCGAGCGCTCCGGGCGCCCGGTCAAAGCGGATCCCGAAGATAAAGGGATCAGACGCTGACAGAGGAATTGGCGGATCAAATGCCACGTGGGGGGGGGGGGGGGGCGCCCCGACGTCCCGGGCGCCCCCGACGTCCTGAGCGCCCCCAGGCCCTATATATAGGGCCCTCGACCCCAAGCTTCGAACAACAATTTTTTTCGAACGCTTCTACTCTCTTCTGCTCCCGCGCTCTGCTCCGGAAACCTCCCGACACGAGATTCAAGCGCTGACGACGTCCTCCCGCTCCGAAAATACCATCTACTCTGGACGTCGGTAATGAAGAGCTATTTTAGTTTACTGTACTAAATTCTGTAAATCTTTTGTAAACCATTTTTGCGACATATAGAATTGTCCGCAGAAAACGGTCAACGACCGTGGGCCTTGGAGTAGGAGTCGCCCTAGGCTCCGAACCAAGTAAAATTGACTGTGTCTGTGTGTTTTCTTAATTTCCGCTGCGTACTTGCTCTAAACTTTCCGAAGAACGATTTCCGATATTCACCCCCCCTCTATCGGCTCTCTCGATCCAACAAAACCTTGGTGTCATGTGGCACTGTGGAGCTTGTTTGGGTGCCCATCATTTTATCGTGACCACCAATTGGAGTGGAGCAAGTTGTGTGGCTTCACTCTGGTTGGAAGCTTTCCAATTTTGGTCGCGAGCTACGGTGTTCGAGTTCACTTGGTGTTGTTTTGGATCTAGTGTGGGGTTGGGTTGGGTTGGATCTTGGTTTATGCTTTAGGCTAAATATAAATTGAACCTAACCTCTATAACTCGGGGTAAGTAGGATTAATCCTAATACGGTTTAATAATTAATTTAGCTAGTTACTACTTGTGTAAGTAGCTAAAAAAAATTATGCCCTGTGGTACAGGACACTGATTTGTTGCCGATTGTTTGGATCGGGGGGGGGGGGGGGGGGGAGGGTCTCTACATATACAGACATCTTCATTCGAGGTGGGTACCTCTGACTTATCTTTTTAGATATTATCATATGATTGTGCATAGTTTGTTATAGATAGCAGTAAATTTATACGTTATACTTGCTTTTGGTACATCATTACTTGATATCTGTTGCTTACTCTTTGAGATGACTCCTGTTTAATTCCAGACAGTCACGATATCTCCCATGCATGCATATGTGCATCGATATAGTGGTATGTCATTTTATATCTACATTTTGACTGATTCCTAGATATACCTTACATGTATATCTAGTGGTATGATTGATAGATCATGATATATGTGTTGGACCTATGCATTTCAAACCGATGCATGGTTAAGGATCTGGATAGTGTTGAGGGTGTTAGTAGAATACACTACCTTCATGGGTGGATACTGAGTTATAGGCTCTATACGATTACATACTGACGATTATCGACTCCCCTAGGGTCTGATCCTATCGCACAGTCAGGTTTCCTATATTGATTGAGCTATTAGCACTGTGCTATTGCATGATAGTGACCACCGACTCCCTTAAGATCTAAGCCCATCACCAGTCATGCCTTAGTTATTGTATTGCCACGAGTGATGGGCTTCATACTTGTATCGCTACGAGTGTTGGGCGTCATACTTGCATAGCCACGAGTGCTGGGCTTCATACTTGCATCGCCACGAGTGTTGGGTGTTGTTGCAGGCAGCACCTAAGTCAAACCTGAGTTTTGATAATGGCAAAGAGTTCCGAAGTTAAGGTGTTATTGTGATCTAACATGTTTACTGAGTATGCAGGAAAAGTCCTAGGTGCACTAGGCAAAGAAGTCCTGGTCAAGGACTGGGCAAGAAGACCTGACCGAAAGTCGGGCAAAGAAGTCCTGGTCGAGGACTGGGCAAGAAGTCCTGGCACCGAAGACCTGACTGGAAGTTGGGCAAGAAGACCTGACCGGAAGTTGGGCACGAAGACCTGGTCAGGAGGATTGGGTAAAAGTCCAACCGGAGGAGCCAGTTGGTAAAAGGTAAACTCTCCTGAGAGGAGTAGGTGAGGACGCGTTCCCCGTCGAGGGAACAGTAGGCGTCGGTCCGACCTAGGGTTCCATTTGGGAGACCCAAAGTTAGAACCAAGACAGCTATGGCTATAACTAATGTTTAGTATGTTTTGGAACTAACCCAAGTTGCAGGATCGAAGGACTGGTCGTCTGCAAATGAGGTGTCTCACTGGGCCTAGGCGCCCGGATGGACTTGGGCGCCCGAATGGGCTCAGCGCCCATATGGATACTGGCGCCCAAGGGTGAAGGCAAAATCCAAAACACAACCACGAAGCCTCTGGAAGTACTCAAGTCAGGCGCCCGTGAGATCACGGGCACCCCCATCAGCTCAGGCGCCCAAGTGGAGGTGGATAAGCGCTGACCGAGCCCGCAGATAAGGATTCGCGCAGGGAAGGCCACGTGTTAGGCGCCCCCATCGACACATGCGCCCGTATGAGTACTATAAAAGGGGGTGCACCCCCAAGGCTTCGACACAACTTGCTTTCAACGCTCCAAACCTTTTCGTTCAAGCACTATGCTCCGGCAAACTCCGACTTCGAGATTCCAGCGCCGCCGAGGACCCTCTGCTCCGAAATTCGATCCACCTCGGGCGTCGGTAAAGAAAAGTGTAGCAATTTCAATTTTCTGATCTACTTCTGTATTTGAATTGTAAATCTTTTATCGCGATTATAGAATTGCCCAAAGTAAACGGTCATAGACCGTGGGCCTTGGAGTAGGAGCCGACCGCGACTCCGAACCAAGTAAAAAAATGACTTGTGTTCTTATGTACTTTATCTTTTTCCGCTGCACATATTCTCTAACTGTCAAAAAAAGTTTTACAACGATATTCACCCCCCTCTATCGTTTTCTCCGATCCAACAAGTGGTATCAGAGCGGGTGGCTCAAATTTGGTGCAACCACCAATTTGAGAGTTTTTTTCGAATTTTACGAAAGTATTTTAATTTCTTTTTCGAATTTTTTTGTTAATTGAGGTTGGTGCAACACCACTCGATCGTTTTTTTCCGATTAATTTTCTTCCGCACTACTAATCCAAGACCAAGTCTTGGGACAAGTTTCTTTGTCTTTCTTATTTTTTTCAGAAAATTATTATGGTCATGCAAGAGGGTTTCAGCACAGCCAGACCACCACTATTTAGTGGAGAAGATTTCTCCTACTAGAAAAGTCGGATGGAAGTCCACCTGAAAACTCAGGTGGATATGTGGATAATAATCCAATCTGGCCTTGAAATCCCAAAGAACGCAGAAGGAGTGGTACAACACTACTCTGAATGGGATGCCGCTCTGAAGAAAAAGATCAA
>JAGFNQ010003753.1:136344-164736 GCA_024364735.1 Boesenbergia rotunda
TCGTCCTCCGAAGAAGAAGAAGAGGCCCCACAGTCAAATCTGCTTGCCCTGACCGCTTCGGAAGACATTGACACTGGATCGGAATCGGAGCCGGACGACGAAAGGCTCACAATTTCGGAGAACGGCAAAATAATGGAACATAAAGATTTGGACCAATGGATGTTGGATAGCGGATGCTCCAGATACATGACTGGAGACAAATTGAAATTCACCAAACTCAAGTTCAAAAACCTAGGCTCAGTAGCATTTGACAATAATGCTACACTCAAAGTCATTGGGTCTGGTAACATTGAACTCGAATATGATTTTGTGATTAAAAAGGTACTCATGGTTGAGAACTTTAAATTTAATTTGCTTAGTATAAGTCAACTATGTGATACTGGCTATATAGTTATCTTTACCAACTCTGACTGCCTGATTAGAAACCTTCAAGACTCAGAAGTCTTACTTAAGGGTACTAGGAAAAATAGCGTTTATACTATCAATCTACCCTTAGTACCTAAATACCTCTTAACTCAGTTAGAAGAATCCAACCTCTAGCATAGGAGATTAGGTCATACAAATGTTAGACTAATTTCAAAAATCACCCAACTTGGTCTAATTAAAGGAATATCAAAAATTAAGAACTATGAAAATACAATATGTGACTCATGTAACTAAGGTAAACAAACCAGGTCTAATCACAAACAAATCCAATCAAACCTAACTCAAACCGCACTTGAGCTCCTGCACCTTGACCTGTTTGATTCACATGGAGCCAAGTCACTAAGCGGAAACCGGTACTGCTTAGTCATTATCGATGATTACACTAGATTTACTTGGGTTAGATTCCTAAAAACTAAGGACGAAACTCTAAACCTGTTTATTGATTTTTGTAAGATAATTGAAAATCAAAATGATACCAAAATCAAAAGACTTAGGAGTGATCACGGGGGAGAGTTTGAGAATCAAAAGTTTGAGGAATGTTGTAGAATAAACGGGTATATTCACGAATTCTCGTGTCCTAGAACCACCCAACAAAATGAGATAGTAGAAAGAAAGAATAGAACCCTACAGGAAGCCGCTAGGAATAGAATCAAAAGCTCAATGAATTTAACCTAGCTAACCAATTTTGGGCGGAAGCAATTAGTATGACTTGCTATATTCAAAATAGGATCCTAATTAACAAAAGACATAATAAAACTCCCTATGAGCTATACTATCATAGACTTCCAAATCTATATTACCTAAGGGTCTTTGGGTGCAAAGTCCACATCCTAAACACCATGGACTACCTAGGTAAATTTCAGTCTGAGTCAACCCCTGGAATATTCTTAGGATATTCAACAACAAGTAGGGCCTATAGGGTCTACAATAGACAAACTAATAAAATTGAAGAAACAACGAATTTAATATTTGATGAGGAAACTAATTCAAAATCTGATAATCCAAACCTGAATCCATCAAATATTAATCAGGAAGATAATGAACAAATTATTGAACCATCAGTTGAACCACTAGTTGAACCTCTAAATGAACTGACTATTGAACCAAGTACTACGTCAATTGAACCAATAATTGAACCAACCCAAGTAATTGAACAAAATACTGAACCAAACCGTCCAGCCGGACCTGAGGTTGAACCAAGTTCTAGAAGAACCAAGAAACCCAGACTCAGCCACCCTATGGATCAAATTGTGGGTGATCCAACCTTAGGAGTCAGAACTAGGTCTCCCTATAGAAATCTTAGTCAGATCGCACTAATTTCGAAAATTGAACCTAAGACTATAGAGGAAGCCCTACCTGATCCTGATTGGATCATAGCAATGCAAGAGTAATTAGTCCAATTTGAGAGAAACCAAGTCTGGGACTAGTTCTTAAACCTGAGGGCAAATCTATCATAGATACTAAGTGGGTATTTAGGAACAAACTAAATGACCAAGGGGAAATAGTCAGAAACAAAGCCCGCTTAGTAGCAAAAGGGTTCAGTCAAGTCGAAGGGTTGGACTATGACGAAACCTATGCCCCTGTAGCCAGACATGAGTCCATTAGAATGCTGTTAGCCTTTGCAGCCCATAAAAGATTCAAACTTTACCAAATGGGCGTTAAGCCAGCCTTTCTAAATGGGTTCATCAAAGAAGAAGTCTATGTAGGACAACCCCCCGGCTTTGAGGACTTAGAAAAACCCAACTATATTTTCAAACTTAATAAGACACTTTATGGACTAAAACAAGCACCTAGGGCATGGTATGAACGCCTATCAACTTACCTCATTTCTAAGGAATTTAGCCAAGGACATATTGACTCAACTCTTTTTGTTAAAACTTTAGAAAAAGACATTTTTATTGCCCAAATCTATGTTGACGACATAATTTTTGGATCCACCAACTCAAACTTTTTAAAAGAATTTGTAAAAATAATGGAAAACAAATTCAAAATGAGCTTAGTTGGTGAGCTCAACTTCTTTTTAGGACTACAAATTAAGCAAATTAGGGATGGAAATTATGTTCACCAATCCAAATATGCTAAGGAGTTAATAAAGAAATTTAAAATGGATAACTCCAAAAGCATAAGTACCCCTATGGCCACAAATGTAAAAATTGATAGTGACCCTGAAGGTAAACCTGTAGACCTTAAGCTATATCGAAGTATGATTGGAAGTCTACTTTACCTTACAGCTAGCAAACCTGATATTCTATTCTCTGTAGGAATGTGTGCTAGATACCAAACTTGTGCTAAAGAAACGCACTTAGCAACCCTAAAAAGAATACTTAGATATATTAAGGGCACCCTAAATGTTGGAATATGGTATCCTAGGACCTCAACCTTTGACATGTCAGGATACTCTGATTCTGACTATGCTGGATGCAAACTAGATAGAAAGAGTACAAGTGGAAGCTGCCAACTTTTAGGAAATAGTCTAGTCAGTTGGTGCAGTAGAAAGCAACACTGCGTAGCTCTATCTACAACCGAAGCAGAATATGTTGTTTTAGGAGAGTGTGTAGCACAACTCCTATGGATGATGCACACACTTAAGGACTTCCAGCTTGATTACACCCAAACCCAAGTCTACATTGATATCATAAGTTCAATTAATCTAACTAAGAACCCAATCCAACACTCTAGAACAAAACATATAGAGGTTAAACATCACTTCGTAAGGGATTATGTAGCCAGGGGTGAAATAATCCTTAAGCATGTAGATTCAAAGTCAAACTTAGCTGATATCTTCACCAAACCCTTACCTGAGTCTGAGTTTAGCGCACTAAGAAGGCAACTAAGGTTATGCTTAGTAGAATAGGACTGCTCTACATGTTCTTCTTCAAAAATTGTTTTACTTTTTAGCTGTTATTTAATATATTTGAAAAATCATTTTTTTAAAAATTAAAATGATTTTCCGACTTAGTTTTTTAAAAAAAAATATTTACCCTCTTCGAAACTAGAGCTTTTTCACAAATGGACTAACCCTAGCAAAAGCTACTGTTTGTGACAGCTAGTAAGTAGCTAACTGGGTTAGACAAGACCCGAAAGAGAGAGTTTAAATTGAATTGGTCCAGCTTATGCTTAAAATTGGTTCAATACAGTACTTTACTTTCATTACTCTATTTTTGCTATAATATTTTTTGATATATGGCAAAGGGGGAGAGATAGGAAAAGAGATAAAAGAAGTTTTTTTTAGAATTAAAAAAAAATTAATTCAAAACTTTTTATCTCCTTTTTCAAAAAGTAAAGTAACGAAAATACTTGTTTTCAAATCTGAAACATCTTAAAAATTCTTTTTGAAAATTTTCTAAGTACTTAATTCAAAATTCTTTTTGAAAATTTTCTAAGTACTTAATTCAAAATTCATTTTAAAAATTTTCTATGTACTTAATTCAAAATTTTTTTTGAAAATTTTCTAAGTACTTAATTAAAAATTCTTTTTGAAAATTTTCTAAGTACTTAATTCAAAACTCATTTTGAAAATTTTCTAAGTGTTTTAACTTAGATTTCTTTTGGAAAAATTTTCTAAGAGGTTAAACTGAAAAGTCTTGTGAAAATTTGTCTCTAACTTGAAAATCTTCTACGTGTTGAAAAATTGAAAAATCTTTTTGGACTTAGAAATATTTTCAAAAACCCAACGAATTTTTGAAAAACTCAGGAGGAGAATTTCTTCCAGGGGGAGGAAATTAAAAGTCTTTTACAATACCTGTTTCTTTAACTTAACTTTTTGAACCGTATTGCTATAAATCAAAAAGGGGGAGATTGTTGGTACAGGCAGCACCTAAGTCAAACCTGGGTTTTGATAATAGCAAAGGGTTCAGAAGTTAAGGTGTTATTGTGATCTAACATGTTTATTGAGTATGCAGGAAAAGTCCTAGGTGCACTAGGCAAAGAAGTCCTGGTCAAGGACTGGGCAAGAAGACCTGACCGAAAGTCGGGAAAAGAAGTCCTGGTCGAGGACTGCGCAAGAAGTCCTGGCAAGGGGCTGGGCACCGAAGACCTGACCGGATGATGGGCAAGAAGATCTGACTGGAAGTTGGGCACGAAGACCTGGTCAGGAGGATTGGGCAAAAGTCCAACCGGAGGAGTCGGTTGGCAAAAGGTAAACTCTCCTGAGAGGAGTAGGTGAGGACGCGTTCCCCGTCGAGGGAACAGTGGGCGTCGGTTCGACCTAGGGTTTCATTTGGGAGACCCAAAGTCAGAACCAAGACAGCTACGGCTATAACTAATGTTTGGTATGTTTTGGAACTAACCAAAGTTGCAGGATCGAAGGACTGGTCGTCTGCAAGTGAGGTGTCTCAGTGGGCCTAGGCGCTCGGATGGACTCGGGCGCCCGAATGGGCTCAAGCGCCCGTATGGATACGGGTGCCCAAAGGTGAAGGAAAAATCCAAAACACAACCACGAAGCCTCTGGAAGTACTCACGTCAGGCGCCCGTGAGGTCACGGGCACCCCCATCAGCTCAGGCGCCCAAGTGGAGGTGGATAAGCTCTGACCGAGCCCGCGGATGAGGATTCGCGCACGGAAGGCCACGTGTTAGGTGCCCCCATCGACACAGGCACCCGTATGAGTACTATAAAAGGGGGTGCACCCCCAAGGCTTCGACACAACTTGCTTTCAACGCTCCAAACCTTTTCGTTCAAGCGCTACGCTCCGGCAAACTCCGACTTCGAGATTCCAACGCCGACGACGACCCTCTGCTCCAAAATTCGATCAACCTCGGGCGTCGGTAACGAAAAGTGTAGCAATTTCAATTTTTTGATCTACTTCTGTATTTGAATTGTAAATCTTTTATCGTGATTATAGAATTGCCCAAAGTAAACAGTCAAGGACCGTGGGCCTTGGAGTAGGAGCCGACCACAACTCCGAACTAAGTAAAAAAATGTCTTGTGTTCTTGTACATTATATTTTTCCGCTGCGCATATTCTCTAACTATCCGAAAAAGTTTTACAACGATATTCACCCCCTCTATTGTTTTCTCCGATCCAACATTGGGCATTATATTTGCATAGACATGAGTGTTAGGCTTTACCTTTGTATACCACGAGTGCATGACTTCTCTGTGTAGCCGCGAGTGGTTAGTTTGCCTACCTCCTATTCACCCAACCTCCAGTTAGGTGGTAGCCAGGGTGAGTACAGAACAGGTTATTGCATCATGTGCTTATGATTCATTGTACATTTGTTTGTGCTTATTGCATTTGGTTGTTGATATGTTTAACATGTACATATAGGAGACATATACACATTTGGATCGTGTATCATACTTTGTGATATAGGGGTTGATAGCACCACCTCGTAGGATAGATGGACTTTGGTATGTACAAATATTCAGTTTTCATATTTGCATTTTTTATTGTACATATGAGACTATATTGTGGGATCAGTGTTGGTCGATAGACGGGAGGGGGGGGGTGAATATCAACTCGAACTTGTCGGAACTTTGTCGTTCGATCATCTTTCTATCAAAGTTAGTACACAGCAGAATATAAAATAAAATAAACAACAAACACTAGACTCATGGGATTTATTTACTTGGTTCCCAATCCCCTAGGGTCAGTACGTCCAAGGCCTATATACTCGGCGTGAGTCCACTATTGGTCTCCTTTCCGGAATTTCCGGAGACGGAGAATACCCATCTTACAATTTGATTACAATCACAAAATGATAAATAAATATAGCTCAAAAATAAAAGCAAACCAAAAACAATCTTGGCCAACTTTGGAAGTCCGAAGCGCTGCGCACTTCTTCCTGGAGCCTCTTTGGTCGCAAAGCTTCATCGTGGCGCTTTTGCTTTACACAGAATCACTAAGCGGATGGAAAACTTGGTTGCCTGAAGTGAGGGGTCGAACCCCTATTTATACTACCATCATGGGTGCCTGATAAGCCTCTGGGGCGCCTAACCTGCGGTCAAAACCTCATCCGCAGCAGCTGAATCGACGCAGGGATAAGTATGCCTTCCCAGGCGCCTAGGACTAGTCAGGCGCCTGGGAACCCCTTTTCCCAGCCTTGTTTGTTTTGTGTTTTCTCTCCTATCTTGCCTCTAACTCCAGGTACCCACAAGACAACAAAACACACAACAAACATACAAATAATCTTTTGTCTTAGTTTATTGGTTCTGATTTTGGATTTCAACCGAAACCATAGGTCGAACTGACACCTACTGTTCCCTTTCCCGGGGAACGCATCCTCACCTACTCCACCCTGGAGAAGTTACCTTTGCCAACCGGGACATCCGGTTGGACTTTTGCTTAGCCTCCGAGAACTCAGATCTAGAGACGTCCGACCTCAACCCATCTCTACTTCTATCCCCGATTCTCGCTCGGCTAAGTCTTTTGCCCGATCCTCGACTACGACTTCGTGCTTAGCCTCCAGACTCCCAGATCTCGAGACGTCCGATCTCGACCCGTCTCTACTTCTGCCCATAGTCCTCGCTCGGCTAAGACTCCGTTGCCCAATTCCCGACCAGGACTTCGTGCTCAGCCCCCCGGACTAAGACTTCGTGCCCAGCTTCACTCACCAGGACTTCGTCCACCTAGCTTCATTCAGAAGAAATCCAGGGATTTCTTCCACCTAGCTTTACTCATTAGGACCTAGCTTCACTCACTAGGATTTCTTTCACCTAGCTTCACTCACTAGAATTTCTTCCTTCATAATGACTTCTTTGCTAGTCATCTTAATCCTGATTAGACTTTTTCCAACCTTCAGGTAATCATCCCAAACCTCAAGTCCAGTTTGGTTTAATCCCTTGGTCAAATTGATCAACCCTGGGTGCTGATAACTCTGCTAAACATCAGATCATGTTTGGCTAACCCTTTGTCAAACTGATCAAACATGGTTTACCCTTCCAATGATCAGGTCATGCTTGGCTTAACCCTTGATTATTTTGACTAAACCATGGTATATTATCTCTGCCAAATATCAGGTCCTATTTGGCTAACCCTTTGTCAGACTGATCAAACCTTGGATACCTTACCAAACATAAGGTCCTATTTGGCTAACCCTTGATCATTTTGACTATCCCTTAGTATATTACCAAACATCAAAACACTAGAGGTTGGCTGTTCATAACTGATGCACTTTGCACCAACAATCTCTCCCTTTTTTATGTTTGACAATAATCTTAAGTTAGGTTAGGTCTAAGGGTTCTAGGTTTAAAACTTGGGATAAAAATTCTAACTTAAGTACTCTCTCCCCCTTTGGCACACATCAAAAAGAAAATAAAGAATAAAAACAAAGATTTTAAGTTAAAGATTTGCACCAACAATATAATTTTTGAAAATATTTAAGTTTCTATAAGAAAATATAATTGTCAAACATCCCCTTTTTTTATTAACAAACTCAAGTATCAGAAAATATTTTAAGAGATGTTAAGTTTTTTATTAAAATTTGAAAAGATAATTACTTTATCAATTTGAATTTCCCTAAATCTGACAGAGTCTTAGTAATCTTGTTGACTACAAGAAAATTTCCTATGTGTCTTAGAGATTTTCAAACAAGATAAAGTATTTTCAAAGTATTTTGATTTTTGAAAAATAATAGATTATTCGAATTGGATTCCTCTCCAATCTGACACAGTCCTAGGAAACCTTGTTGACTATAAGGAAAACTTTCCTATGTGCCTTGGATAGTTTTCCAAACTCAAGATAAAGTTTCAAAGATTTTTAAAAATAATTAAAGGACAAAAGATTTTCAAGAATGTATTTTCAAAACTAAAGTGTTTTTCAAAGGATAGTGTTTTTGAAAATATAATATGTTTGAAACTTAATGGTTCTTTTAATTTGAATCTCCCCCTAAACCTGACACAGTCCTAGGAAGCTTGTTGACTACAAGTTGATCTTCCTCTAAGTCTTAGGATTGGATTCAAACGAAAAGAATTTTAAAAGTTCAAGAAATATTTTGAAGTTTTTTGAAAATATACTGTTTTTGAAACTCTCAATGTTTCTTTTAATTTGAACCTCCCCCTAAACCTGACATAGTCCTAGGAAGCTTGTTAACCACAAGTTGATCTTCCTCTGAATCTTAGGGTTTGATTCAAATGAAAAGAAATTAAAAAATTTAAGAAATATTTTGAAATTATCAGAAATAGAAATACATTAATTGCTTTTGATTAGGACTCTCCCTAAACCTGACACAATCTTAGGAATTCTGGTACAACATAAAAAAAACTTCCTATGTGTCTTTAGAATTTATTCAAATCAAAAGAGCAATTAGCACATATTTTTAAAAAATATTTTTGAAAGAGTATGATGAAATACATAATAACTTTTTGAAACATATTTTTCGAAGAGCATTTTGAAAGACATAATAATTTTTGAGCAAAAAAAAACTATTTTGAAAGTGATAAATTTTCAAAAAGAGTAATTATTGAAAAAATGATTTTCAAAAGAATTAAAAAAATATAGACTCCCCCTGAACCTGACTCCTTCTAGCTACCCTTGTTAACTACAAGGAACTCTACCTAAGTGTCTTAAGGGATTTTCGTGTTGACCTAGACGATTTGTGTAGCGGCCCCGCCTCTATGGTCCCCGCAGGCAACCCTCTAGGCCGGCGACCCGATGGTCTTCCCACTCCTGGCAGTGGGGTTTTGCCTTTCCCAGGATTCAAACTCTAGACCTCCAGGCTAAGTACTAAAGTTCCTGAATCCTGGTACCAAGTGAGCTACCAGGGCTCACTTGGCTACCAGATTCAAGGAACTTTAGTACTTGTCCTGGAGGTCTAGGGTTCGAATCTGGGAAAGGCAAAAACCCACTGCCAGGGGTGGGAAGGTCGTAGGGCATAGACCTAGAGAGTCGCCTAATGGGGCTAGAGGGGTCGTGTCGCTACATAAAAGGCGCCTTTTTATTGTAACGACCCGGCCCCTCGGCCCCTTGGGCAGCCTAACTGGCGACCCACTTGGCGACCCCTTATGTCGTCAACCGACGGCCATTGGCCGTGTCGTTACTCACAAGTACTTTCCACCCCTGGCCAGTGGATTTTTGCCTTCCCCAGGATTCGAACTCTAGACCTCCAGGCTAAGTAATAAAGTTTATGAATCCTGGTACCAATTGAGCTATAGCTCAATTGGTAGCAGGATTCATAAACTTTATTAGTTAGCCTAGAGGTCTAGAGTTCGAATCCTGGGGAAGGCAAAAATCCACTGGCCAGGGGTGGAAAGTACTTGTGAGTAACGGCACGACCAATGGTCGTTGGTTGATGACATAAGGGCATAGTTTGTAAAATCGCGATCCTCGATCGTAGGATCGTACGATCCTACGATCCTGCACCACAAATCGATCCAGAATCGCGCAGAATCATTTTTCGTAGAAGGATCGCAGCAGGATCAGACAGAATCGGATAGAATCGTATAGGATCGGACAGAATCGGAGCAGAATCGGAGCAGGATCGGTTAAAGCTTCAAGAGGTCATAATTTTTGACTCGGATTGAACCACGTGACCTATAATATATCAAATTGAAACTCGTTCAAAGATCTACAGGTTAGTTTTAAGATTGAATCCCAAAAAATATTATTTAAAGTCTTTTGAGAAGCTCAGAAGATTATTAGTCTTTTTTATTATTATTTTTTTATCTTTTACAGAGTTAGTGTTAGGGTTTTAAGATTATTTAAACATCTATTTAATTATTGTTAGTTAGTTTTTGATTAATAATATTATGTTATATCTTTTTCTTAAGGGTTTTAAGATTATTTAAACATCTATTTAATTATTTTTAGTTAGTTTTTGATTAATAATATTATGTTATATTTTTTTCCTAAAATGATATGTTTTTAGATGTCTATTATCTAATAGGTTGACAATTAAATTGGATCTTAGGATCGTACGATTTTACGATCCGATCCTGACCGATCCGATCCTGACCCCAAATCGATCCTGCGTAGGATCGCGATTCTACAAACATTGCATAAGGGGTCGCCAAGTGGGCCGCCAGTTGGGACACCAAGTAGGTCGCCAGTTGGGCCGCCCAAGGGGCCGAGGGGCCGGGTCGTTACAGTTTGTGTCTATGTGTAGGTCAAACAACTTTTAAAAAGACATATAATTTTTTGAAATATGTATTTATAGGTAAGCACCCAATCAAGCATGAAATTCATTAAAACATTATTATGTTTAAACATTATTTTAAAAATAGATTTGTAATAAAATATTCTAAGAATTTTTGAAAATATTTTAAAAATATTTATCAATTGATTAGTCCTTATCATCTCACCTATTTTAAATGTCGCAGTACAAGCAAGCATGGTGGCCTTATGGGTGTTTGTGAGATGCTTAAATAATTTTTATCAATTTAATTTTATAGATTGCTTGACCTTGAGTTAGATTCAAGTTTAATAATTAGTAATTTAAAAGTGAATTTCAATAATTGACTTCCAGGTCTTGGCGAGGCACAGAGACCTTCTTTGACCGTAGCCTTATTGGATCATCAACCCTTTTCTAGACAAAACCTTTTAAAGAAATGATACTTTCAATTTACTCTTTTGAAAACTTTGGTCTAACTAGTCCAGGATGTGGTGAGGTAGCTTCGGTTAGTTCCACTTAGGTAAGTCGACCAGGTCGGGTACTTCTTACCCTTCCTGACTTCCTAGACCAAGCTTCCCTAATGTACTATCATCTCGCCCCACCATGGTACTATGTTGGGCAAGAATTAACTAATCTTTTTTCCTTTCTATCCATTCTAAATTAAACAGAAAATAAACTAGCATGAATGACATGGCATATATATACTGAAAAATAGACAGATGCATGAGCATGACATTTATGCATGAGTCAATTAAGTCAAATCATTTTTATTAGATTTCTAATAACGTATCAAATTTTCGATTTGATACAGAACGTGTGAACTCATGAATATGTCAACCCACCATATTTATTATTATTAATTTAAATGTTTTAATTGGGTAGGATTTTATTTAGTTTCATAATTGAAGGTAATTAATTGGAGTTTTAGTTCGTGGATTTTGTTGAATTAAGAATTGAATTTGTTATTAAAGTTGAATTGTTGATTAATTAAGATTAAGAGTTAATTAAGATTTTAAGTTATTAAAATTTAAGAATTAATTAAAATTTTATGTTGTTGAATTAATTAATGATTAATTAGTTAAGAATTAATTAATGTTTAAGTTGTTAAGAATTAATTAAGTTTTAATTAGTTAAGAATTAATTAAGGTTTAATTAGTTATGAATTAATTAAGGTTTATGTTGTTAAGAATTAATTAGTTAAGAATTATTTTATTAAGAATTAATTTAGGTAATTAAATTTGTGTTTAATTTTAGGTTTAGTTGCATCATTTCCATTAATTCAAAAATCTTTGATTCATCAATTATTTCTTTTGTATTTAAGTTTTGAAGTTTATTTAATACCTCTGCTTTATTTGAATTTTTGTAAGCCTTATTAAATATAGCTTTAATTTTAATAAATTTATCTTCATCTTCATCATCAGTGTTATATTCAGAATTATTAATTAAAATTGTATCATTATCTTCATAATAGGTAGAATAATTTTCAAGATTATTAATTAAGGTTGTTGCATTATATTCAAAAACAATATAACTATTAATTAAGGGTGGCTATTATCATTAATATTATCTTCATAAATATTAGAATTATCAACAATAATATTAATTAAGATTTCATCATTATTCTTAGAATTATCATAATTAAGAGAAATATTAGTAATTAAGATTTCCTCATTTTCCTTAGAATTATCATAATTATCAGAAATATTTTAATTAAAGTATTAGAATTAATTTCAAAAATTATAGCATTAATATTAAAGATTAAGGAATTAATATTCTTTATTTTACTATTATCTAAATTTGATTTAAATTTATCACTAGCTAATTTATCATGCAACATATTTAATTTTTTATGTAAATAAACTAATTTAATAGGAAAATTGTGTAACTGTGCAGGAATTTGAAAAACATTATTACAAAAATTATTCTTTTGTGCCTCCTTTACCGTGGTCAGACACTGGTTCTTGTAGTATCCCTTCTTTCGAAACTTGAAGCATCGGATGTGACTTTTATCCCTCCGGACTCCTAGCGCTGATTCCTTCGTTGCTGCCGATGGTGAAGTACAAATCTTATGAGTAGGACACTGATTTTTATAGTGTCCTCTCTCCCTGCACTTAAAACATATTATATGAATTTAAAAATGGATATAATTAAAATTTTACCTTATTCACCCTTGCTCCCCCTCAATTCCTGGCCTTCTTTGCTCCTTTGGCGATTAGTCCGATCAGAGCTACCTGCTCTGATACCAATTGTGGTGCCAGTCAATAGAAGGGGGGGGTGAATATCAACTCGAACTTGCTCGTCGGAACTTTGTCGTTCGATCGTCTTTCTATCCAAGTTAGTATGCAGCGGAATATAAATAAAATAAACAACAAACACTAGACTAGCAGGATTTATTTACTTGGTTCTCAACCCCCCAGGGTCAGTACGTCAAAGGCCTATGTACTCGGCGTAAGTCCACTATTGGTCTCTTTTCTGAAATTTTCGGAGGTAGAGAATACCCGACTTACAGTTTGATTACAATCACAAAATGTTAAATAATAGCTCGAAAATAAAAGCAAACCAAAAAAAATCTAGGCCAACTCTGGAAGTCTGAAGCGTCGCACACTTCTTCCTGGAGCCTCCTTGGTCGCAGAGCTTTGTTGTAGCGCATTTTTCTTCACACAGAATCACTAAGCGGATGGAAAACTTGGTTGACTGAAGTGAGGGGTTGTACCCCTATTCATACTACCATCTTGGGCACCTGATAAGCCTCTGGGGCGCCTAACTTGCCGTCAAAACCTCATTCGCAGCAGCTGAACTGACGTAGGGATAAGTATGCCTTCCCCGGCGCCTGGGACCAGTCAACCGCCAGGGAAGCTCTCGGTGCCTGGGTTACCAAGCACCTGACTTCATTCAGGCATCTAGGAACCCCTTTTCCTAATCTTGTTTGTTTTGTGTTTTCTCTGTTATCTTGCCTCCAACTCTAGGTACCTGCAAGACAACAAAACACACAACAAACATACAAATAATCTTACGCCTTAGTTTATTGGTTCTGACTTAGGATTTCAACCTGTTAGTAGGAGCCCTAGAGTCAATTATGTGATGATTGACTAGGGACATTTTGTATCATATTCTATTATTAATAAAGGCATGTTTGGTTTATATACATACTTGATATTCTGTGCCGAATAACTAAGTATAATAATATCCTTGTGTAGTAGGTTCTTATCTACATTATATCGATTGGTTGAATCGATAGTGAGATAATGTAGAGAACACTACACTAAATTATTTCTAGTCAAGCATTAATATTCAGGGACAATATTAATGCATGGAGACTAGCATGTAGGTCAACTGATGACTTGAGCTCACAAGTCATGGATATGTGATATCAAGTTGACACATGGGTATACATTGGAGAATGTGTACTGAATGACCCGCCATAAGAAAGTTTCATAGATTGTCATATGAGTGTCATAGACTTTCTCATGTGACTATTGGTATGAATAGTCCTTAGACTTGAAGTCACTATGGTTCCCTACATAAGGAGTTATGTACTTTGGTATCGTCAAACGTCACCTGTAACAGGGTGGACTATAAAGGCGATCACTGGGTATGTAATGAATTATGCGGAGGGATGTGAGTGATGTAGATGGGATCTACCCTCCCATATGACGGGGGTGATATCTGTGGGCCCCTCGATCGAGTAGGACTATTGAAACACATGGTCATGCTCAAATGAGTTAATATGAGATATTGAGCTCATTTGTTTGAGTGAGTCCACTCGGGGATCAAGAAACACAAGATTGATTGAGGATGACACGGTCTATGCCTCACTGGTTAATCTGGATATCAAGGATAGAAGGACAAGGTCATACACTATCGTAGTCATGGAGGTTTAGTCGGATCTCGACTTATCTTGTTACTTGGGTAGCAATGATGCATTGCTAGATGCCGCTCATTGCTTATGTGTCTAAAGTGTTTAGGCGCATTGCCAACGTCACGAGAACCTATTGGGTCGCACACAAAGGACACAATGCATTCTGGAAATCTAATCGGCAGACCTGAACCTGAGTTGGGAACTCGGGAGGTCAGTTCGTGAGCCCGAGCTGGGAACTCGGGAGTCCGAGCCCGAGTTGGGAACTCAGGAAGTCCGAGCCCGAGTTGGGAACTCGAGAAGTCCGAGCCCGAGCTGGGAACTCGGGAGTCCGAGCCCGAGTTGGGAACTCGGGAGATCTGAGTTCGAGTTGGGAACTCGGGAGTGCAGGTCGGGAGCTCGGCACTCGGCAGACTGAGCTGGGAGCTCGACAGACTGAGCTGGGAGCTCGACAGACTGAGTCGGGACCTCGGCACTCGGCGGACTGGGCTGGGAGCTCGGCAGACTGGGTCGGCACTTGACAGTCGGGGCTCGACACTCGGCATTCGGGGCTCGGCACTCGGGAGACTTGGTTGGGAGACCAAGTCAGAAGCCCGAGAGACCCAGTCGGATTTGCATGCAGGAAAGAGAAAAAAGTCTCTCTCCATTGGATGAAGAGAAGATGAAGAGTCACATGGAAAGATGTGCTCTTTATTGACTTTAATGAAGGGAAGGCAAAGAGACAAATGACTCTTGGTATTCATGGGATGAATATAAAAAGGGGTCAAGTCATTTTGAATGAAGAGCTAAGTGTTTTCCTTCTTCCCTTCTTCTCTTCTTCCTCTCCTCCCTCTTGGCTGAAACCGTACTGTAAGGTTCTTAGCGTTTTCGAGCTACCTCAAGTTGCTAGCACAACTAAGGTAGTTCTCCCAAAGTTGAGAGATTGTGTCCGTGTGGATACGAATAGAGGCACGGATATTTGAATGTGCAAGAGATCCGACGCATCTTGGACGAGTGGGATAAACGAAGGGCACGCTTCAAAGGTATAAACAGTAGATAAATCTATTAGATAGATAACTTTGTACAAGTTTTCTTTCGCATGGATCACTCGTGGGTTTTTGTTTCCGCTGCGTTTTTATTGTTTTGTGCCGGGAGAACCCAACACAACCGGAACCCTAGATCGAACCGATGCCTACTGTTCCCTTTCCCGGGGAAGCGTCCTGACTTACTCCACCCTGGAGAAGTTACCTTTGCCAACTGGGACCTCCGGCTGGACTTTTGCTCAACCTCTTAGAACCCGGATCTCGAGACGTCCGACCCAAAAACTCTAATTTTTCAAAAATAGTTTTCTAAGAATTTTTAAAATTAAAATTTTGATTTTTATATGAAATTCATAGAAATTTGTATAACGGTGAAAAATAATCTCAAATTTTTTTTGTGAATAGATATGATTTGTGTCTATCATGGAAAAATTTTAAAATGAATTAAATCTTGAAATAAATCTTCGAATAGATTTATCATTATTCAAGAATTTCTAAATTAATATTTTCAACTACTTGAGCATGCATAAAAAATAAGCTAACGGTTCAAAATAAATTTAGGTACCTAATATAAATTTTTACCTACAATGTTAATAAAAAATATAGGTGGGATATTGTTTTTAGGTACTTTTATAGTTTAGCCCCTGTGATTTCTCAAATACCAGTTATGCCCTCTGGTATATCTAATAGTCACTTTAGGAAAAAATCGTTTGAACATGCATGATTTTTCAACAATTTTATTTCTTATTTTAGTTTTTAATTTTCATGTTTTACTTGATTATATTATTTTAATGGACATGCAGAAACTAATTTTCTTTTTAGATCATTATTTTTTGCTTTTCAATTTGCATAATGATTTAGTTAATTGCTTAATTCCATGATATTATTGATCAAGAGGTAGCAGACATACCTCACTTATCATATCACGTTTGAAGTTGAAAGCTCCCCCTTCATCGCTGCTTTCTTCTAACGTAGCTCCTCCTTCAACCATGCTCATCTCGAAGGTCATCTCGTCATCCTTTTGATGACTTGCCATTAGTGTCAGTCCAGCATAGGCTTCAATCTCATACTCAGATGATGATATATCATCTCATGTTTGTTGGAGCAATCTATGGCCCGGAGTGATCATGTGTTTTGATGTTTGGGCAAAGGGTTTAAGTTAGGTTCACCCTTGTGTTTGATGTGTATATTTGAGTGTGCAGGTTTGTAGGATACACATGAACTTAGTTGGACGACTTCGGGTCCGGTGAAGGATGGCGTGAGGAGACAAGCCATGGGCTTTATGCATCCGAGGGACCGTGGACAAAGCAGAGACGATGAGCTGAGGGAAGCGGACTTCGAGGCATGCGCGAAGGATGGCATGGGGGGATGAGCCGCAGGCTTGCATGCATCTGAGGGACGAGAGCCAAAGTCGAAGAGGGCTCGAAGGCAATAGGTCAAGGTTGCTGAATGAAGAGTCAACTGAGTCGTGAGAATTCGAGTGTTGAGAGAACTATACTCGGGAAGGGAAATCCTAGGGTTCGAGTGCTGAGAGAATTGTACTCGGGAAGGGAAACCTTAAGTGACAGTCGACAGATGCTTGATCAGTCGACTGAGGTAGAGCACAAAAAGATCAGTCGACTGATGCTTGGATCAGTCGACTGATGCTTGGATCAGTCGACTGGTGTCTACCAGAAGTCGAAACGTCAGGTTGTGACTTTCGAAATTGTGAGGACTA
This sequence comes from Boesenbergia rotunda, assembly GCA_024364735.1. NCBI lineage: Eukaryota > Viridiplantae > Streptophyta > Magnoliopsida > Zingiberales > Zingiberaceae > Boesenbergia > Boesenbergia rotunda. Next base: position 153,409 of record JAGFNQ010003753.1, read on the forward strand.
ATCGACTGGGCTATCACCAATCAACTGGTAATGATCAGAACAGTATCAAGCACTATTTAAGAGGGCTCGTTTTTTGCTGTTCTTCCTTAGCGAAACGAGCTTTGGTAAAGCCTGTTAGTAGCCTACAAGTGCTCAGTGATTGTCATGGATTGTGGCTGTAACGCCCGCCCCTTACCGTTAGGCGGCGGTGTTACCTTTAAGCTTTTTTTCCATTACTTACTTATATCATTGCGTATGAATCTAACATTGCAGCGAAAATGAAACATAACTAAAAGCATATGCAACGATAAGGAAGTGATAACTGTTGGTGCAGAAATGCACCTAAGTCAAACCTGTGTTTTGATAATGGCAACATAGGTCAAAAGTTGAAAAAATGAAGATATACTAGCGATAGCTTCATTAGTAAATAAATCTTTTTCCTTATATGCTGGTATTGTACTATAACAAAGATATGCAAACAAGGAGAGGCAGTGGAAAAGTTTACTGGACTTGTGTTTGTTCTGATTATAGCTAATTGTTACTCGTTTCACTGCCTTTTTTGTGCATGTAATTGCTTGTAAATACTGGTACTTTTATTTCACATCATGATCATTCTATCCTTATATGATATTACAATTGGCTTTCACAGGAATGGCCTTGCAGATGATATTGGTGCTGAGCCTTTGATGATGGAAGCTCTGGAGAAGGTTGAGAAAGAGATTAAAAAGCCACTGCTCAGGTCTGACAAAAAGAACATGGCTCTTCTCTTGTCTGAGTTTGACAAGGTCAACAAAAAGTGAGTGTAGTATATCTGTACTATTCCAATAATAGGCTTTCAGTTTTTCTTTTTTTCTTTTGACTAGCTTGTTGCTTTGCTTCTGCATATTGTTGATATTCCTCTTTGAAGGTTTCAAATTTGTTATCTTGACATGATAGTGCACTAAAATTATACTCACTGCCGACAATATAGTTTGCTACATTCAAATTCTATCCAATCAAAAGAAAGCTGTAACATAGAGATGTTGTGAGGTATGGTGTTCTTTCGCATACTAGGAGATACCTCCTATCTGGTGTTCTTTCACATACAAGACGTACTTTACATTGGCCAAGATAATTTCAAATTAAGCCAATGGACTCAACCTAAACTCAATTAGCTGCTTAAAACGTCTAAAGTTTGAATTACTAGTTGGGTTCAGCTTAGTAAGCTGATAAAATTATAACTAAACTGTGAAAAAAATTAAATCCATAGTAGTTGCAAGCTTCCTTTTGGCATTTAACTTATGTTCTTATGATCTTGGTGGTTTATGTATCATGGAAGTTACTTAAAAGTCTACTTTATTAATCTTCCTGTTGGGCAATTTTCCTAGTCAGTCTATTCCAATGAATCTATGTACAAGCAAAGGATTGATAGTTATTTTTGTTTATATTATGAACCCTAATTTCTTAAACTTGAATTAGGCTGGGAATTAAGAAGGAAGACCTTCCAAAGTACGAAGAACAATTGGAACTTAAAATTGCTAAAGAAGATTTGGTTGGTCTGAAGAAGGAGACTATTGAAGTAATGGAGACCCAGCTTAAAAGGTCTCTCACTATAACTCAAGTCAAATATGCAACTATTTCATCGTCTCATATTAGTCTTCTAGCTTTTCTTCATGTTGTTACTTTTTAAGGAGTCCTGTAAAGTGATTTTTTTTTTTTTGAGTTTGCACTGATCACTCGTTAAACGCTTGCAGGGAGGAATTCAAGGATGAGGAGATGGTTGATGTCAAATCTTTGGATATTAGAAACTTTTTCTAAGATAAAGTTTCTAATATTATTGCCCAAACCCTGAGGCTTCGCTTTCTTTTATCCCTTAGTAATGTTTTAATCCGCTTTGGAACAATACTATTCTTATCTGCATTATTTTGTTGTCTCCTTATTTTACCCAAATAATGCTAAACACTTGAGGTGCACGCTAACAGAGACACCAGAATATATGAACATGTATGAAAATATGATGCATGTATGCATGAAATGTGATATATGAACATGGATGACATGTGATGTATGAACATGGATGACATATGATGTATGAACATGATGTGTTGATAATATGCTTAAAAAGGGTTACTCTATTGAAACTGGGATCAAGAGCACCCGAATGTGTGGTGTGTCCCTAAGGGATCAAGAGCACCCGAATGTGTGGTGTGTCCCTTTGAGAAGTGATTAAGAGTACCTTTAGGCATATACATATATGAGTAATTGTGTGATAAATTACTTTACTTTGAAAGTTGCGTACCCGACTCGGAAGGGGGTCGTTAAACAAATCCAATGTGCATGTTAAGGTCATGGCATTGGTAGGACGGAAGGGTCCTGCTCTAATTAGATTGGTGGCTCGCTACCCCAATTTATTAGGGAACGCGCATGATGTGGTACGACAACTGGGCCCTAGATGATGATATGATATTTTAAAGTATTTACCATTATGGAATCTTTTGAAAAACATTTCCTATTATGATATGATCTTGTGCGGTGAAGCACTTAGAAGTATGTGAAGCAATGCTTATGATGCTTATAATGCTATCTTGATTACTGTGTACATGATATGATGTATCGATATGGATTTTGCGAGTAGGCCCGGATTCTTACTAAGCATGTTTTGCTTACTAGTTTCATGTTTTCTTATGCTGCAGATAGCGGTAAGAAACACTTGAACTGAAGGAAGAGGCAGGAGAGCTGAAGATGTGTGGGGTGGTGGCTCGGGAATAAAGATCTTCATATCTACATTATCATACTGTGTTAACATTTATTATTAATGAATATTATACTTGAATCACTTATATACTTGATTTTATGATAAGTGAAACCTATTATGTTATAGGTTAAATAAGCATGCTTAGTACTTTGTCCTTAGTACTTTAGAAAGAAAAATTTTATATGCGGATTTAGAGATTAAGTGCACGTGACCCCGCCCCGAGGGTAGATATAAGGGCGGGCGTCACAGATTCCCTCCAGGGGGAGGGAACAAAAGATAAAACTTTGTTATGTTTTGCTTAAACTTAACTTTTTGAACTAGGGTTGCCATAAATCAAAAAGGGGGAGATTGTTGGTGCAGAAATGCACCTAAGTCAAACCTGTGTTTTGATAATGGTAACATAGGTCAAAAGTTAAGTCTTTCTTATTTTCTAACAAGTTAATCAAGTGTGCAGGAAAAGCCCTAGCGAAGGACTGCTAGGCACTAGCAAAGGAATGCCAGGAAAGAAAGCCCTAGCAAAGGATTGCTAGGCAACTGGCGAAGGACTGCCAGCATCAAGCCCTAGCGAAGGATTGCTAGGCACTGGCGAAGGACTGCCAGTTTACAAGACCTGACAAAGGACCGTCAGGCAAAAGTCCAACCAAAGGAACGGTTGGCATCAGGTAAATTCTCCCGAGAAGAGTAGGTGAGGACGCGTTCCCCGTCGAGGGAACAGTAGGCGTCGGTTCGACCTAGGACTCCATTTTGGAGACCAAAGTCAGAACCAAGACAGCTAAGGCTGTATAAAATAATAATTAATTGTTTTATTGTGTTTTGGACTAACCCTGAATGCAGGACCGAAGGAATGTGTGTCTGCAACTCAGAGAGCCTCAAAGGAGTGAGGCAGCAGCTGAGTAAGGCGCCCTGAGTGTCCAGGGCATCCTCAAGGTGAACCAAAACCAAGCAAAGCAAAAAAGACAGCTTCGGATGCTTAATGGGCAAGGCGCCCTCAACAGTGAAGGCGCCCTCGTCAGCGAAGGCGCCCTCAGCAGCCAAGGCGCCTCCAGCTCAACACTGCGAAGCCTCATCTTCATCCACAGCGAGATCTCTGCGCGGAAGAAGTCAGCGAAGGCGCCCTCTACGACCAAGGCGCCCTCACGGTCAAACTTTATCCCTGTTCGAGCGGTATAGAAGTTGACCGAGCGATCTGCGGATCGCTTGACACGTGGCAGGGCGCCCCCGACGTCCAGGGCGCCCCTGGGTGCTATAAATAGCACCCAACGCCCAAGCCTTCAACATGAACTTCATTCCAAAGCTTCCACGCTCTTCTACGCTCGCGCCTTGCTCCAGAAATGCCTCACCTCGAGCCGACGACGTCCCGCTGCCCCGAAAAGAATCGATACACTCCGGACGTCGGTAACGAAGAGCTTAATATTTTATTATTATTTTATTGCACTCTCTTTGTAATTGAAATCATTGTAACCTATTTGCGCTAATATAGAATTGCCCAAAGTAAACGGTCAACGACCGTGGGCCTTGGAGTAGGAGTCGACACAGGCTCCGAACCAAGTAAAAACCACTGTGTCTTTGTGCTGTGTCTCGTATTTTTATTTCCGCTGTGTACTTACTCTTAGTTTTCCGAAAAAAAGCGATTTCTGATATTCACCCCCCCCTCTATCGGTTTTTCATGATCCAACAAGTGGTATCAGAGCGGGGTTTTCAAACTTGGTGCGACCACCAGTTTGAAATTTTTTTCCGGATTTTTTTTAATTTAATTAATTTTTTTTAATTATCTTTATCTCGCACTGCTAATCCAAGACCATGTCTTGGGACACCTTTGTTTGTAAGTTTCCATTTACAGAACAAATGTCTATGCAAGAGGGATTCAGCACCGCTAGACCTCCACTCTTCAGTGGAGAAGACTTTTCCTACTGGAAAAGTCGCATGGAGGTCCACCTGAAAACTCAGGTGGACATGTGGATCATTATCCAGTCCGGTCTGGAGATCTCCCGAAATGCGGAAGGACTTCCGCAAAGCTACTCGGAGTGGGACAACACTCTAAAGCGCAAGATAGAAGCCGACGCAAAAGCAACGCAAACCCTACAATGCGGGCTGACAAAGGAAGAGCTGAACCGAGTGGGCCCCTTCAACAGTGCAAAAGAGCTATTGACAAAACTGATCGAGCTGCACGAAGGGACTTCGGACACCAGGATCAGCAAAAGGGATCTGCTACTGAATAAACTCTACACTATCAAGATGGCCGACAATGAAACAGCAGCCCAGCTCCACGCACGAATCCAGGAGATAATGAACGGTCTTCACACAATAGGTCACAAGGTTGAAAACCGTGACCTAATAAGGTATACTCTAAACGCCTTTCCTAGAAACACCTTGTGGGCATCTATGGTAGATGCATACAAGGTCTCTAGAGATCTTTCTAAAATAAAATTAGATGAGTTGTTTTCCGAACTAGAACTGCACGAACAAACTAACACCAATGTGGTCGAGAGAGGTGTTGCATTTCTTGCAGGCAAAACTCAAAAGACAACGAAGAAGAAGCCCGAACCTGAACCCGAGTCCAACTCTGACTCAGATTCAGAAGATGAAGAAGGAGAACAAACTAAGCTGGTCCGGCTCGCTCGAAACTACTACAAGGAGCTGAAGAACCGAACCAACAAAAGGAAAACCGACCGAAGAAAGGACGAACCAACTGAACCCGCGAACAAGCCTAATGTGACCTGCTACGAGTGCAAGAAAAAGGGCCACTACAAAACAGAGTGTCCAAATCTGAAAGAGTCCAAGAAGACGAGAAGAAAGAAGGCGCTACAAGCAACCTGGGACGAGTCTTCCTCAGAAGAAGAAGAAGAGGCACCTCAGTCCAATCTCCTAGCTCTGACCGCCTCAGAAAAAGTCGAGTCAGAATCAGAACAAGAGGACGACGAGCTGACCTTCACAGAAGACGGAGAAATAAAGGTAACTGGTTTTAATAAATTGCAATTAAGTGAGTTGATTTCTTTTCTTTCTCGAGACTTGGCTAAAGCCAAACTCCGAGTCGAATCCCTCCGACAGGAAGTAAAACTCCTGAAAGAGGGAGCTGACTCTAAACCCTTAACCGAGAAGGTTCAGGAAGGAACTTCTACTCAAGTTGAAAAACTTGAAAAGGAGAACTCCTCCCTGAAAACTCAGGTTAAGGAATTTAGAACAGCTTTAGAACGATTTACATCTGGTTCCAAGGGTCTTGACATGATCCTTGGAAAACAGAAATCAGTTCTAAATCGATCCGGACTTGGCTACCGAACCAAATCCCGACAAAGATCATATTTGTCTGTACTGAATCAGTCCAGAAGAAAAATTCAAGCATGGGTACCTAAACTGTGTCTGAACAAACCAACTGGATCAAATCAGTATTGGATCCCCAAGGACAAGATTCACATCTTGCCTAACCATCACCGTGGCTGTAGTCCAGGGGGAGTCAAACTGAAAACTATTTTCATTATTAGATAAACTTGCTATTATTGATTTAAATTGCTTGATTGTTTGCCTGTTTATTTAATTTCTGCAAATTACCATGCTTAGACTTAGGCTAGTTTAAGGACCAAACAATCTTAACTGAAACTTGAAAACATAGTATTGGGTGGAGGTGAGATGATAGTACGTTGGGGAAACCAATTCTAATAAGATCAAGTTTACTTGGTCTCTTTAGACTGGTGAAACCAGCCGAAGCTACCGATCCAAAATCCAAACTAGTTAGACCAGAAATTTTTCAAAGAATAATTTGAAAATGAAATTTCGTTAAAAGGCTTTGTCAAGGAAAGGGTGGATGGTCCCATAAGGCTTCGGCCAAAGAAGGCCTAGTGCCTCGCCAAGACCTGGAAGCCAATTTTTGAAATTCAAATTCAAATTAACTTTTGTCAAATTCGAATCTAACATAAAATTTTAGCTAAGTATAGATTTAAAACATCTTTTCAAAAATTTCAAAATTAATTAATTAAACTTTCAAAATTTAATTATCCTTCAAAATTAATCAAAATTTTTAAAATTTTCAAAACTATCAAAGACTGTCTCACAAAACCTATAAGGTTAACGTGATTGAAAACCCTAGATTTGGGTGAGACAGACTAGGCAGTGAAACTCAATTTAAGCTATTCCTGATTCTAATTGGATCCAAATCAAGAAAATTCTTTATGCGTAGGAACATAAAGATTTGGACCAATGGATGTTGGATAGCGGTTGCTCCAGACACATGACTGGAGACAAATTGAAGTTCACCAAGCTCAAACTCAAAAACCTAGGCTCAGTAGCATTTGGCAATAATGCTACACTCAAGGTAATTGGGTCAGGTAATATTGAGCTTAAATCTGATTTCATTATTAAGAAAGTTTTATTGGTTGAAAACTTTAATTTTAACTTGCTTAGCATAAGTCAGTTATGTGATTCTGGTTATATAGTTACCTTCAACAATTCCAACTGCCTGATTAGAAATAACAAGACTCAGAAATCATACTTAAGGGCACTAGGAAAAACAATGTATACACTATAAATCTTCCCCTTATACCCAAATGCATGTTAACACAATTAGAACAATCAAACCTCTGGCATAGGAGATTAGGTCATACCAATTTAAGAACTATCTCAAAAATTACCCAACTTGGCTTAATCAAAGGTATCCCCAAAATCAAAAACAATGAAAACCTAATATGTGAATCATGTAATCAAGGTAAACAAACCAAATCCAATCATAAACTAATCCAGTCTGATTTAACTCAAACCACACTTGAGCTCCTGCACCTTGACCTATTTGATTCACATGGAGCCAAGTCACTAAGCGGGAACCGATACTGCTTAGTAATAGTTGATGATTACTCTAGGTTTACCTGGGTCAGGTTCTTAAAAACCAAAGATGAAACTCTAAACCTATTTATTGAATTCTGTAAACTAATTGAAAATCAAAACGACACTAAAATTAAAAGACTTAGGAGTGATCACGGGGGAGAATTTGAGAATCAACAGTTTGAGGAAATTCTGTAAGATAAATGGGTATTTACATGAATTTTCATGTCCTAGAACCCCCAACAAAATGGGATAGTCGAGCGAAGGAATAGAACATTACAAGAAGCCGCTAGGGCTATGCTCAACGAATTTAAATTAGCAAATCAATTTTGGGCAGAAGCAACTAGTACAGCCTGTTATATCCAAAATAGGGTTTTGATTAACAAACGACACAACAAAACCCCCTATGAACTATACTACCATAGACTACCAAACCTACATTACCTGAGGGTCTTTGGGTGCAAAGTCCATATCCTAAACACCAAAGACTATTTAGGAAAATTTCAATCCAAGACAAACCCAGGTATTTTCCTAGGATATTCAACAACAAGTAGAGCCTATAGGGCTTACAACAAACAAACTAAGAAAATTGAAGAAACAACAAACTTAATTTTCGATGAAGAAATCAATTCAACATCTAATAATCCAGACCCAATTTCATCAAACTCTGACCAAGAAAATAATGAACAAATTATTGAACCATTAATTGAATCCTTAAACGAACTAACCATTGAACCAATTAATGAATCAACTGAATCAAGTATCCAACCAACAAATGAACCAGCCCAAAGAGTCGAATCAAATAGTGAACCAAACCGACCAGCCGGACCTGAGGCTGAACCAAGCTCTAGAAGAACCAAGAAACCCAGACTCAGTCACCCAACTGATCAAATTGTGGGTGATCCAACTCTAGGAGTCAGGACTAGATCCTCCTATAGAAACCTTAGTCAAATAGCTATGATATCGAAAATTGAACCCAAAACTATAGATGAAGCCCTACCTGACCCTGACTGGATCATAGCTATGCAAGAAGAATTAGCCCAATTTGAAAGGAACCAAGTCTGGAACTAGTGCCTAAACCTGAAGGCAAATCCATCATAGATACTAAGTGGGTCTTTAGGAATAAACTAAATGATCAAGGAGAAATAGTCAGAAATAAAGCCCGCTTAGTAGCAAAGGGTTTCAGCCAAGTAGAGGGATTAGACTACGATGAAACATATGCCCCAGTAGCTAGACTTGAGTCCATTAGAATGTTGTTAGCCTTTGCATCCCATAAAGGATTTAAATTATATCAAATGGATGTAAAGTCAGCCTTCTTAAATGGATTCATTAAAGAAGAAGTGTATGTAGGACAACCCCAGGGTTTGAGGACTTAGATAAACCTAACCATGTTTATAAACTAACCAAAGCATTATATGGGCTAAAACAAGCACCTAGGGCATGGTATGAACGGTTATCAACCTATTTAACATCCAAAGAATTTAAACAAGGCCAAATTGACTCAACCTTATTTATTAAAACCCTAGGAAAAGATATATTTATTGCCCAAATTTACGTAGATGATATAATCTTTGGATCCACCAACACCAACTTCTTAAAAGAATTTGTCAAGATAATGGAAGAAGAATTCGAAATGAGCTTGGTTGGTGAGCTTACTTTTTTCCTAGGACTACAAATCAAACAAACTAGGGATGGCAACTACGTTCATCAATTTAAATATGCTAAAGAGTTAATAAAGAAATTTAAAATGGATAACTCTAAAAGTATAAGTACCCCTATGGCCACTAATGTAAAAATAGATAGTGACCCTGATGGTAAACCAGTAGACCTTAAACTCTATAGGAGTATGATAGGTAGCCTACTGTACCTTACAGCCAGTAGACCTGATATTTTGTTTGCTGTAGGGATGTGTGCTAGATACCAAACCTGTGCTAAGGAAACGCACTTAGCAGCCCTAAAAAGAATACTAAGATATGTAAAGGGCACCCTAGATGTAGGGATTTGGTATTCTAGGACCTCCACTTTTGATTTGACAGGATACTCAGATTCTGACTATGCTGGCTGTAAATTAGATAGAAAGAGCACAAGTGGAAGCTGCCAACTGTTAGGTCAAAGTCTAGTTAGTTGGTGCAGCAGAAAACAACACTGTGTAGCTCTATCCACAACTGAAGCTGAGTATGTGGCCTTAGGAGAGTGTGTTGCTCAACTGTTATGGATGATGCACACACTTAAGGACTTCCAACTCAACTACACCCAAACTCAAGTATTTATTGACAATATAAGTTCAATTAATTTAACTAAGAACCCAATCCAACACTCCAGAACCAAACACATAGAAGTCAAACATCATTTTGTTAGAGACCATGTAGCCAGGGGTGAAATAGTACTTAAGTATATTGACTCTAAATCCAACTTAGCTGATATATTCACAAAACCCTTACCTGAATCAGAGTTTAGTTCACTAAGAAGGCAGTTAGGATTGTGTTCTGTAGAATAGGTTAAAAGTTTTCTTAAAATTGGTTTTAAAATAGAATTTGAAAAATTGCTTTACTCAATTTCAAAATCAGTTTTCATTTTTTTTCTCGACTTAGTGTTATTTTATTTAAAAACTACCCCCTTTTAAAATTAGGCTTTTTCGAAAATGGACCTAGCCTAGGCCCTAACTGTAGAACTGCATGCACCTATAGACTTAGAAGCCAGCATCTCACAAGCACCTTAGGGTACTTTTGATTGATAACCTAGAAAGGGTTGAGATGCTTAGGTCTTTGCCTTAATTCAAGATGCTTTAAGTCAGTGCATCTGCAGTAATTGGGGCACTAAATACAACTTATACAGCAATCAAGTTAAGTGTCAAGCTTAGAAAATCTAACTTGAACAGAAACACTTAACTTGACTAACCCTAGCAAAAACTACTGTATATAACAGTTAGTAAGTAGCTAATTGGGTTAGACAGGTCCCAACAGAGAAAATTGATTGATTTAGTGTAAATCTAACTGATTCAGTACAGCAAATTATTATTTATTTTCTTTATTCATGCTGCATTTATCTGTTTTGATATATGGCAAAGGGGGAGAGAAAGAGATAGGAAAAGAGAAAAATTATTTTTTTCTAAATTCTTTTCAAAATTTTTCCGTTATTCAAAAAGGTTCAAAAACATACTTATCCTTTATGAAAAAGCTTAAACTTTTTGAAGAAGTACTTAAGTTCTTAAAAGCTTTCTAGCTTCAAAATTTAAGTACCCTTTTTTTCAAGCTTTCAAAATTTTTAGCTAAGTGTTTTTCAAGCTTTCAAAATTTTTGCTAAATACTCTAGCTCCAAGCTTTCAAAATTTTGCTAAATACTCTAACTTCAAAATTCTTTACTCAAGCTTTCAAAATTTTGCTAAGTACTCTAGCTTCAAAATTTTTTTTAAGCTTTCAAAATTTAGCAAAATACTCTAGCCTTTCAAAAGGATCTAACTTAAGCTTGTCAAAAAATTTTCTCTAAAGCTTAAGTTTTTCAAAATTGTTAAGTACTAAAGTGTTTCAAAACCTACTAAGTACTTAAGCTTGTTATATCTTACCGAGTACTTAAGCTTACATTTTGAGTACTTTAAAACTTAAGATTTAAAAAAATTTTTTAAACAAGTACTCTAATTATGCTTTAAAAACTCTACTATGTATTTTTAACTTAAGTTACTTCTAAGAATCTAAAACTTAAGTTTTCAAAGTACAAGTAAGGTTTTTTTTTACCCCACGAACTTTTGAAAAATCTAGGGGGAGATTCTGTAACACCCCGAAATTTCACCATGAATAATATTGTGAATT
>JAGFNQ010003753.1:167467-225260 GCA_024364735.1 Boesenbergia rotunda
CACTGGATAAATCTAACGTGTAGATGCCATTGCACAAAGTTCCATTCCCATAAAGAAACCATTTAAAGTTATGTAACAACAATTGTTACTAAAAGTCAAATGATAACCTTTTTCATTCAACATGAATAGATACAATGTTCTTTATTAACGAAGGAACGAAATAACAATTATCCATTTCTAAGATACGTCCAGTCGGGAGCTTTAGCAAGTATGTTCCGATGGCAACAGCAGCAATCTTTGCTCCATTTCCAACTCGCAAATCTGCTTCTCCCTTGACGAGTCTTCTTCTATTCCTTAGCCCCTGTATGTTATTACATATATGTGAGCTACACCCAGTATCAAGTACCCAGGTATTTGAGGAAATAGAGTGGCATTCAATAACGAAGATACCTGAAGAGGACGGGGCATCGGATGCCTTCTTCTTCAAGGACTCAAGATAAACTTTGCAATTTCTTCGCCAGTGACCCTCTTTGCCACAATGATGGCAAGTGCCTTTTGGTTTCTTTTCAGTCTTTTTAGCCTTTTTCTTCTTTCCCTTATTCTGTTCTTTGGCCTTCCTCTTAGAACCTTTCTTCGAGGAACCAACTAACAGAACTGCCTTTTGTTCCTGCTTTACAGAAGGCTCTACAGACTTCAGCAGGTTGACTAACTCAGGAATGGTAGTTTCCAGCTTGTTCATCCGATAGTTCATCACAAATGCGAATAACTTTTGGGCAAACAACTCAGAATTAAGTCAATACTTAGTTCATGATCCATTGCAAAACCGAGTGTGTTTAGTCGCTCAATGTACCCAACATCTTAGCACAAACTGCGAGGCGGAAGTGCCTTCCTGCATCTTAGTTGTGAAGAGGAGTCTGGAGACTTCGAACCTTTCGGATCTCGCCTGCTCTTCAAACACTCATTAAGATGGAAGATGATGGTATAAGCATCCATATGCTCATGCTGCTTTTGCAGCTCAGTATCATAGAGGCTAGCATGATGTAACTTGCAAGTTCAGAATCGGTCACATGTTTCTGATAGGCCACCAATTGGTCTGGAGTTGCATCTGCTGGAGGATTGAGGGAAGTGATTTTCAAGGACATAAGCAATCTTCTCTGCCTTGAGGACTATCCTCAGGTTTCGAAGCCAGTCCATGAAGTTAGGCCCAGTTAATTTGTTGGTGTCCAAGATAGAACGCAAATTCAGAGAAGACATGATCGAGTGATTAACCTAGAAATACAAATTGAGATTATGTGAGAAGATTTATTAAAGAATGTATCAACATACATAAATTAAATCCTATTTATTTTACGAATTGAGTCACCCTTATTATCAATTCGGGAGATCGTAGGAACATCTCCAAATAGGTTGATATCCAACCATAGATAAGAACAACCATGGCTGTGGCCATCAAGTTCTTCTTAGCTATGAAGGTAGGTAATTATACCGATTACACATCACATATATGTAACTATCACATTATGCTATCAACTAATTGAATGTTTGCATAAAACATTGGGTTGTTAACTCATTAACAAGTATGTATCATTATACATAGCACCCAACTGCACCTCTCTTTGCATCGACCTTGGCTGTGGCACAATAAATCGATGCTCCAAGCTTAAGGCTGACCCATTAATCAAGAAATAGTTTTAACATGGTTGGAGCTCATTCAACCGCTTAGTCAGGCTTGGATGTGTCCAACAACCAAAACTAATGATTGACCTCTGACTCGAACTATATTATTCATAAACTAATTCCATGGTTTGAACATGTTGAGGTTCAAGTCGGGCATGGATGTGTCCATCAACCCAAGCGAGAAACAAAACTCCGATTCTAACCATATTAATGGAAGGTGTTGGCCTTAATATTTTGTAAGGGGTTTTGGGTCTCATTCTTTTTAAGCACATTCATGACATAAAATTATGTCATGACTAACGATTTCCTTAATAAAGTATGTATGTGACTTAATTTATCAAGTCTCATTAAATTAGGAACCGGATTTCCTAATCATAATTTCATACTTTATTAAAGGAATTGTTTTGGGAAACAATTTCCTAAATTGTCATAAATAATTTCGGAAATAATATGTTCAAGACTTTGATTTCTCTAAATCAAATCTTGTTAAATTAAGAGACAAATCCCTTAATTCAACTACATATTATTTTCATGAAAATCTCATTTAAGAAACTCTATAGGAAACCATTTTCCTAATTAATTTTGGAGACAACAATATGTAAGAGCATCACCTCTTAAACATATTTTATTCATGGATTTAATTAATTACAACAAATTATTTTCTAAGGGTGGCTCCCCGAGGCTCAGATACCCAAAGAAAAGTAATGTGTTGTAAATCCAATTGGACGGCTCCCCGAGGCTCAATCCAATCAAACATGACAATTTCAATTAAAATTGAGAAATTAAATTACAACAACTAACTTTAAATTGGACGGCTCCCCGAGGCTCAATCCAAAATAAAGAATTTTGTTGTCAATTTAAAAACCAATTCAAATTTAATTGTCAATTAACTGTCCATGAATTTGTCTAGACTTTCTTAAAAGAAAGTGCCCAAAATTGCGAGATTTCGAAAATTGATTTTCAGAATAATTGCAAGTTTTTCGGTACAAAGAAAAGTTACATATTTCCAAAATTGGAAAATTTCTAAAATAGAAAAATTTCCAAAATTGAAAAAGTTTCCAAATATGGAAAAATTTCAAAATTATTATAAAATTTCAGAAAATAGAAAATTTCAAACGTTTGTGAAATTTCATGAGGATTTCCAAACTTTGAAATTCCTAAATCTAAAATTTATTATAATTTGAAAGTTTCCATAATTGAAAATTTTTTTCCGAAATTGAGATCATGACAAAGTTTTCCACAAAATAATTATTTGATTAAGTCGAACACTAACCGGCTCTGATACCACTGTTGGGACCGGGTGCATGTCGACAAGGATACGAGTTCGTAAAATTTAAAATTTTTACGTGCAGCGGAAGAGTTTGCATAAAATAATTTCCTAAATTATTTTAACTTCGTATCTAGCATGCAACCTTATAGTGTATCGACATAATCATGAAATAAAACTTTGCGGAAAAGTAAACTAATTTACTTTGTACCTTTCGTAACTCGAAGAAAAGGGACGAGATCCAACCGTAGCGTCCCTTGGAAGCTTCGCCTCTATTCGCGTCCACGCCGAGTTCTCTTCGGGATGACTTCGCAAAGTCACGAGTTTTGTGCCGACGAGAACTACTAGATTCTCGGAAGGCACAACTAGAAGAACAAGAGAGAAATTAGGAAACTAACCATTGAAGTAACGGAATCGAATTCCGAGAAGAGAGGAGTCGCTATCCACTTCTTCTTCTTTTTGTTCGGGTTCTCCTTCTTCTTATTAGCTCACGCCAACCTTGCTTGGTGTTGTTAGGGTGCGCCGACTCTAGCAACCAAGAGGGAGCCGACCCTAAACAAATGAAGGGCGCCGGCCCTAATGAAGGAGAAGGAGGAATAGAGGAGAGATTAAGAGAGAGAGAGGGAGAGAATAATTAATCTCTTAATTTTTCGATTGGAATTAAGGGCTAGCCTTTGGTTCCTTTATATAGTAGCAACTCCTTTGCTAAGTCTCCCTCTAAACCGAATTAATGGAATTAGTTATAAGAAATTTATCTTATAAATTTTCTTATTGCTTATTCCTTTTAAGCCTAGTCTTATTATAAACAATTTATAATAAAACAAATTAGTTATCATAAGAGATTTATCCTATAAATTCTCTTATGAATTTTATTATAACTAACTTTATAATAAAACTAATTATTTATTATAAGAAATTTATCCTATAAATTCTTATGAATTAATTCCGTTTAAACCAAGTCTTTATTATAAACTAATTTATAATAAAAACTAATTCTTCTTCTCTTTAAATTATGGAATAAATTTTACAAGAAATTTATAAACTTTCTTATTATGGATAAATCAATTCATAATTGATTTTATAAAATTAAAATGAACCAACTCATGGATTATTTTAATCTTCCATAAAAGAATAAATTTCTATAAATTTTATTTATATAAATTTCTTTATACAAATTTATTTATCCATAATTTATAAAATAAATCGCGCTATATTTATTTTATTAATTAAACCAATTAAATTGGTTTTCTCCTTTTATTTGGCCGGCCACCAAAGAGGGGTTAACACCCTCTTTGGTCGGCCAAACCCAACCCGGACCGTCGTGAATTAAACTCATTTAATTCGCCCAAAAAAGCCTTCAAAAGACTTAGCCATTTTTAGTTTCCATTGCGCCTCTGACTAACTCAGATTCGACTTATTTCTCTTGATCGGAAAATCCAACTTTCAACTCGTTTTAAATCCCTCGGACTACTCGTAGTGCGTGTGACTAAATAGGCTTTCGATTTATGTTGGCCGTCTATAATTAACTAATTATAGAACGATCATGAGTGGCACCTAGTAGTACATCATGATCCCCAATTAATCGAAAGATCAACGGTTTGACCTCAGAAGAAATTATTCTGAAACCCTTCAGCAGCTCTAATGAATCGTGCCCCATTCCCTTCACCACCTTATACCCACTTGGTTCAGGACACGGTCAATGGTGTCAGTCCCCACTAGGCTGACTACGTCACACCTAGCCCAAGTAATGTCTTACTCGTCCTTTGGATTTCTAATTACTCTCATGTATTTTAGAGACTCTCACTCTAAACATGATATGCTCTGGCCAGAGGCTTTGAGTAACAATCCGACGATAGGCCTGGGTATACATCTCCTCGCAAGGAGTGGTGAATCCTTTGTAGGTTGTTCAAACATCTTCGGGCACTTCGGCTTATACCCGATCATCCTGGGTCCACACCTCCTTGGAGATGGTTGCTTAAGATGTCAAAGTATAAGTCTCCATGACCAAGATGACTTGAACACCGCAAGTCAAAGGAACATCGCACTTAAGCCGCAGTAAGATCTTCATTGACATATCTACATGTAGATTCCCATATGAAGTCTTACAGCTAGTCACTCCAATGAACTAGTTCCCTTAACTAGCATCCATGTTTATCTCCGGACATCCCAATGTCACCAGCCAGTGAAAATCAGCTCATTAGAGAATAACCCATGCTAGTCTCAACAGAATTGATAGTGTCCATTTTTATCAATTCATCGACTAGGGATATTTTCAATACTTCACATTTGCGCATTTAGAGATAATCACTAGTTGTGATCTCATCACAAATTCTCTTATGCTGTGAGTTGTATTGCGGACATTCAGTAGATGAGTTTAAGATCCCAATCAAATACACAAGCATGTATACTCAAATAGTGAATTATCATTTATTAATATAAATGTTTTACAATCATAAGGCGATTGCCTTAGGACACTTCTCTCATATTACTAACACCCTGGACGTTGGGGGCGCCCTGCCACGTGTCAAGCGATCCGCAGATCGCTCGGTCAACTTCTATCCCG
The DNA here is from genome assembly GCA_024364735.1 of Boesenbergia rotunda. Classification (NCBI taxonomy): domain Eukaryota; kingdom Viridiplantae; phylum Streptophyta; class Magnoliopsida; order Zingiberales; family Zingiberaceae; genus Boesenbergia; species Boesenbergia rotunda. The sequence goes on from JAGFNQ010003753.1 coordinate 172,915, forward strand.
CTCGAACAGGGATTAAGTTTGACCGTGGGGGCGCCTTGGTCGTAGAGGGCGCCTTCGCTGACTTCTTCCGCGCAGAAATCTCGCTGTGGATAAAGCTGGAGCTTCGCAGTCTTGGGCTGGAGGCGCCTTGGCTGCTGAGGGTGCCTTTGCTGACGAGGGCGCCTTCGCTGCTGAGGGCGCCTTGCTCAGTAAGCAGCTGAAGCCCCTTTTTGCTTTGCTTGGTTTTGGTTCACCTTGAGGGCGCCCTGGACACTCAGGGCACCTTGCTCAGCTACTGCCTTACTCCTTTGAGGCTCTCTGAGTTGCAGACACACGTTCCTTCGGTCCTGCATCAAGGGTTAGTCCAAAACACAATAAAACAATTATTTATACAGCCTTAGCCGTCTTGGTTCTGACTTTGGTCTCCAAAATGGAGTCCTAGGTCGAACCGACGCCTACTGTTCTCTCGACGGGGAACGCGTCCTCACCTACTCCTCTCGGGAGAATTTACCTGATGCCAACCGTTCCTTTGGTTGGACTTTTGCCTGACGGTCCTTTGTCAGGTCTTGTAAACTGGCAGTCCTTCGCCAGTTGCCTAGCAGTCCTTCGCTAGGGCTTCGGTGTTGGCAGTCCTTCGCCAGTGCCTAGCAGTCCTTCGCTAGGGCTTGATGCTGGCAGTCCTTCGCCAGTTGCCTAGCAATCCTTCGCTAGGGCTTTCTTTCCTGGCATTCCTTTGCCAATGCCTAGCAGTCCTTCGCTAGGGCTTTCTTTCCTGGCATTCCTTTGCCAGTGCCTAGCAGTCCTTCGCTAGGGCTTTTCCTGCACACTTGATTAACTTGTTAGAAAACAAGAAATACTTAACTTTTGACCTATGTTGCCATTATCAAAACACAGGTTTGACTTAGGTGCATTTCTGCACCAACAAAACGATCTATAAAATAAAATTGAGAAAAATTATTCAAGCACCTCTCAAACACCTATAAGGCAATCATGTTTATTTGTACTGCGACATTCAGAATGGGTGAGATGATAAGGACTAATCAATTGATAAATATTTTTAAAATACTTAAAATATTTTCCTAAAAAGTTATTTTCAAAATAATGATTAAACATAATAATATTTTAATAAATTTCATTCTTGATTGGGTGTACCTATAAATACTTTTCAAAAATTATATATCTTTTAGAAAGTTGTTTGACCTGCACTTAGACACAAATCCTTTATGTCAACACTAAAGTCCCTTAAGACACTTAGGTAGAGTTCCTTATAGTTAACAAGGGTAGCTAGAAGGTGTCAGGTTCAGGGAGAGTCTATCATTTTGTGAATATTTTTTAACATTTCTATTGAAAAACTTTATTATTCTTTTCAAAAATTTATCTCTTTCAAAATGATTTTTGCTTAAAAAATAATCATCTATTTTAAAATACCTTTTGAAAAATATTTTAATTTATTATGTATTTCAAAATATTTTTCGAAAAGTACTTCTTCAAAATGTTTATATTTTTCAAAGGGTGAAGTTTGAAAATACCTTAATAAATACTTCTTCACTTGTGATTATATCTTTCAAAAATGTTTTAATTGCTCTTATGATTTGGATAAACTCTACATATAGGAAGTTTCCTTTATGATCTACAAGGATTCATAAGATTATGTCAGATTTAGGGGGAGTCCTAATCAAAAGAAATTATTGCACTTCTTTTTTTGAATACTTTAAATTTAAAAAATATATTATGTAATTCTTTTTATTTGAATCAAACCCTAAGACTCAGAGGGAGATCAACTTGTGATCAACAAGTTTCTTAGGACTATGTCAAGTTTAGGGAGAGTTCAAATTAAAAGAACTATTAAAAGTTTCGAAAATATTATACTTTCAAGAACCACTATCATTTCAAAAATACTCTATTTTTTAAAAATTCAATATAATCATTTTCCAAAAAAAAAAATTGAAAAACTTTTTCATCTTTTTGAACATCGTTGAAAATCCTTGAAAAATTACTTGAGTTTGAAAAAATCTCCAAGACACATAGGAAAATTTTCCTTGTAGTTAACAAGGTTTTCTAAGATTGTGTCAAATTAGGGAGGAAACCAAATCAAGAAATTTATTATTTATCAAAAAATGTATATTGAAAGTACTTATTGGAAAATCTCTAAGATACATAGAAATTTTCTTGTGGTCAACAAGATTCGTAGGATTTTGTCTGATTTAGGGAAGTTCAAATTAAATCTTATCTTTTCAAATTCTTTTCAAGTACTTATTGCCTTTTAGAATATTTTCAAAAAAAAAAGGTACTTAGTTTTCTTTAAAAACGGGTAGATTTTCGAAAATCATTTTTTTCATAAATCTTAAATATTTTTCAAAAATTCCTTTCACATTCATATATTGTTGGTGCAAATTTTTAAATCCTTGTATTTCTTTTTGATATCTGTCAAAGGGGGAGAGAGTATCTTAAGTTAGATTATTTTTTTATTTCTCCCAAGTTTTGACCTAGAACTCTTAGACCAAACCTAACTTATGATTATTGTCAAACATTAAAAAGGGAGAAATTGTTGGTACAAAAAAGCAACAGATATGAACAGTTAACCTCTGGTGTTTCGATGTTTGACAATATACTATGATCTGGTCAAAGTGATCAAGGGTTAAACCAAATAGGACATGATGTTTGGTAGGGTAAACTCAAGTTTGATCAGTTTAACCAAAGGGTTAGCCAAATAAGACCTAATGTTTTGTAGAGAGATTATACTTATTTGGACTGAGCCAAATAAGACTTAATGTTTGGCAGAAAGAAGTATAGTGAGTGAAGTTGGGCAAGAAGTCTTGGTCCAGGGGACTGAGCATGAAGTCCTGGTTCGAGGAAATGGGCACAAAGTTCTGATCGAGGGTTGGGCAATGAAGTCTTGGTCTAGGGGACTGAGCACGAAGTCCTGGTCGGGGATCTGGCAACGAAGTCTTTGCCAAGCAAGGACTATGGACAGAAGTAGAGTCAGGTCGAGGATCGAATGTTTCGAGATCCGGGAGTCTCGAAGGCCGAACACGAAGTCTTGGTCCGGGGGACCGAGAAGAAGACTTTGCCGAGCAGGGATCACGAACAGAAGTAGGGATGGGTTGAGGATCGGACATCTCGAGAACCAGGTTATTAGAGGCCGAGCAAAAGTCCAACCGGAGGTCCCAGTTGGCAAAAGGTAGCTTCTCCAGATTGGAGTAGGGGAAAGACGCATTCCTCTGGAGGGAATAGTAGGCATCGGTTCAACCTAGGGTTTTAGTAGAAATTCAAAAGTCAGAACCAGATAGCTATGGTTGTTAATTACTAAGGCATAAGATTGTTTGTTTGTTTGTTGTGTGTTTTGTTGTCTTGCAGGTACCTGAAGTTGAAGGCAAGATAAGAGAACAAATGCAAAACAAACAAGAGGATGGGAAAAGGGGTTCTCAGGCACCTGAATGAATTCAGGGGCCTGAAGCTTCCCAGGCGCCTGAGTGCTTCCAAGGTGCTTGAGAAGCAAACTTTATCCCAACGCCGAGTTCGCTAGTTCGAATCAGCTTTGACCGCTTGTGAGGCGCCCCAGAAGATATCAGGCGCCCGAGAACCATGTATAAAAGGGGGTTCGACCCCTCAGCTCAGTACCCATCTGCTTATTCATTCTGTGCGAAGAAAAAGCGCTAAGTCAAAGCTCTGCGACCAAGGAGGCTCCAGGAGGAATTGCGCTGCACTTCAGACTTCCGGATTGGTCGGATCTTCATTTCTATTGGTTTGCTTTTAGTTTACAAGTTGTTTTTAAGTTTATCTTTTTGTACTTGTAATATTAAACTGTAAGACGGGTTTTCTCCGCCTCCGAAAATTTCGAAAATGATACCACTAGTGGAGTCACGCCGAGTACATAGGCTTTGGATGTACTAACCTGACCCTGGGGGGTTGAGAACCAAGCAAATAAATCCCACATGTCTGCTGTGTTTATTGTCTTTACTTTTATTATTCCGTTGTGCTACTAATGACTTTGTTATGAAGTTGAACAAACGGACGACTTAAAGACGAAACGAAGCAAGAGTCGATATTCACACCACCACCCCTCTATCGACGCCACCGATCCTACAGAAACCTCTCCCTGATTTTGATGGGCTGAAAGCCAGAGCTCTCAGATATGTCCAAATGGAGGAAGACCATAATACCAAGAGGAAAGAGGGGACGACCACTGCTCCGGTGAGCGTCTCTTCTGAAAAAAGGCCCCACCTCCTCCTCACCACCGGAACGTTGCAACACCCAGGGAGCGAGCCGTCCAGATGGTAAGTTCGCCAAACCATGATACCAGAAAGGATTCTCCGATGGAAATCTTATGTGACTTCTATTAAACCAACACCCACTCCACCAGGGGCTGCCACCAGTACGTCCAAGATCTATGACTTTTGGCAGATAAGAGGAAGGCTACCCGGAAGACAACAGTCCGCAGCTCTGCTGAGCCCTACCTTCGGAAGTGGATCTCGGACAAGGAGGAAGCCCAGCCCCACGTTGACCGCTGGGACCGCACCAGGAGTAGATGTTTGACTCGCGATATGCAAGCCTCCAACATTGCTTGAACCCAAACCAAGAGACAAAGGAAAATAGAAGTCGAGCCCCTCGAGAATGGTCAACATCATATATGGAGGACCCACAAATGGAGATTCTACCAGGGCACGAAAATCTCACGCTCGTCGTCTGGAATGTTACAGGGTCAGCTCAAGAGGGAGCTTCGCCAACCATCCTCTCCTCTCTTTTGAGCCAGCCAACTTGGAAGGAGTCGAGACCCCCCATGAGGGCGTCTTGGTCATCGAGGCATTGATCACCAACTACGTCATCATTCGATTGTTCATTGACACATGTAGCTCGATGAATATTATTTTCAAGGTCGCCTTCGACCAAATCCAGACCTAGCTAGGGAGAAAAGATGATGCCCATCAGCACCCCTTTCTACATATTCACGGGGCATAAGGTGGAACCCATGGCACAAATCCACCTCTCCTTGACCCTTAGAGAGGAGTCTGCTCAACGCATTCGGCGCACCCCTTTCTTAGTGGTGAATACGGAATCAGCCTATAACATCATCTTAGGTAGACCAGTGTTGAGTGCCTTCCAAGCTGTTGGTTCCGTCTTCCACTAGAAGTTTAAATTCCCCACCGAAGCCTAGATTGGTGAGGTTAAGGGGAGCCAACTCGTGGCTCGAAAATATTACATGGACATCATTCGGGTCGATAATAAAAAGGCATGCTGAATCCCACATGCTTTCATGCAAGTTTCAAAGAAATCCCTCTTGGCTAGACCTGAGGAGAGATACCATGAGGTGAATATCCACCCTCAACTCCCTAAGGGTAGGACTCAAGTGGTTGTAGACCTGGAGGCACCCCTCAAGCAGGAACTAATAGGCTGTCTCCAACGCAACTATGACGTGTTCGCCCTAGCGGCCGAAGACCACATAGGAGTCTCGCTTACGATCTTGGAGCGCCAACTCAACACTCAACTTGACGTCCGATCCGTCTGGCAGAAGAAGCAGAAATGCTCCCCCAAACAAAGACAAGTAATTCAGGCTGAGATGGACAAGCTACTGGTAGTCGGGTACATCAGGAAAGTTTAGTTCCCTACTTGGTTGTCCAATGTAGCCTTGTTCCCCATGCCAGGAGGCAAGTGGAGGGTCTACATTAATTTTAGGGATCTGAACCAGCCTTGTCCCAAGGATTATAACCCTCTGCCCTGCATTGATCAGTTGGTAGACTCCACCATCGGTTGCGAACTCATCTGAATGCTGGACACCTACCAGGGGTACCACCAGATCCCCTTGGCGCGTGAATATCAGGAGAAAGTCAGTTTTATTACACCACATTTGACTTTCTTTTATAATGTTATGTCTTTTGGCCTCAAGAACACAGGGGTTACTTATCAACGGCTAATGGACCGAGTCTTCAAACACTAAATTGGGAGAAACGTAAAGGTCTACATAGATGACATACTTGTTGGTGCAGGAAGCACCATATCGAACCTTGTTATGATATTGCCAAAGGATTCAAAGTTAAGTGTTATTTGTGATCTAATAAAGTTACTCAAGTGTGCAAAAACAAAGTCCTAGCGAAGGGCTGCTAGGCACCTGGCTAAGGACTGCCAGGAAACAAAGTCCTAGCGAAGGGCTGCTAGGCACCTGGTGAAGGACTGCCAGGAAACAAAGACCTAGCGAAGGACTGCTAGGCACCTGGCGAAGGGCTGCTAGGAGTCTAAGACCTGGTGAAGGACTGCTAGGTACCCGGTGAAGGGCTGCTGGGAATCTAAGACCTGGCGAAGGACTGCTAGGCACCTGGCGAAGGGCTGCTGGGAATCTAAGACCTAGCGAAGGACTGCTAGGCACCAGGTGAGGGACTGCTTGGAACCGAAGACCTGGCGAAGGACTGTTGGGCACCAGGCGAAGGACTACCTGGTACCAAAGACCTGGCAAAGGACAGCTAGGCACCTGGCGAAGGACTGCTGGGCAAAAGTCCAACCGGAGGAGCCAGTTGGCAACAGGTAAATTCTCCTAAGAGGAGTAGGTGAGGATGCGTTCCCTGTCGAGGGAACAGTAGGCGTCAGTTCGACCTAGGGTTCCACTTTGGAGACCCAAAGTCAGAACCAAGACAGCTAAGGTTGTATAATCATAACATATTCTTGTTTTATTGTATTTGCAACTAACCCTGGATGCAGGACCAAAGGAACGAGTCTCTGTAGCTTAGAACGCCTCAAGGGAGAGAGGCAGCAGCTGAGTAGGGCGCCCCGGAGGTCTCGGGCGCCCCCAAGGTCAAGGCAAAGCAGTAAACAAAAAAGCGCTTCAAAGGCTTACTGGGCCAGGGCGCCCCCTGTGTCCCGGGCGCCCCCAGTGCCCAGGGCGCCCTGGGTTCAAGCCAACGAAGTGAACCGTCCGAGAAGCCAGCAAACCAAGTCAACCGGGGCGCCCCCAGCGTCCCGGGCGCACCCCACAGTCAAACCTCATCCCTACTCGAGCGGGATAAGGTCTGACCGAGATTGTTGCGAATCGAAGACCACGTAGAGGGCGCCCCCAGGACTGCTATAAATAGCCCTCAACCCCCAAGGCTTCTCAACTCAACTTTCCAACGCCAATACACTCTTCTACTCAAGTGCTTTGCTCCAAAAACCTTCCATCTCGAGATTCCAGCGCCTACGACGACTCTCTGCTCATAATTACAATCCACACCGCGAGTCGATAACAAAAGAGCATAATTTTTAATTTTCAGTTTACAACTGTAATTTCTCTCTGTAAACTTTTGCGCACATATAGAATTGCCCGCAGTAAACGGTCAACGACCGTGGGCCTTGGAGTAGGAGCCGACCGCGACTTCGAACCAAGTAAAATCGCCTGTGTTTGGTTTGTGTGTTTCTCTATTTTCCGCTACTTATTCTCTTTACGAATCTGAAAACGTTTAACGATATTCACCCCCCCCCTCTATCGTTCTTCTCGATCCAACAAGTGGTATCAGAGCGGGGAAGTTCAGATATGGTGCAACCACCAATTTGAGAGTTTTTCGGATTTACAAAAAAAAATTTATTTTATTTCTTTTTCGTTAATTGAGGTTGGTGCAACACCACTCGATCTTTTTCGCCTTATATTTCAAATAAATAATATCTGTAGGTGGGTTTAAAATATTCTAACGTCGTTTTCAATTTTCAATTCTTATTTTTTCACCATAAGTTAGAATTGTTAAAACGATCAATTTTTAAAAATTTGTCATAAAATTTTTTTATTATTATTTTAATATTTTTTTTCGAAATTCATGTTACCGTAATTCGAGCAAATTTCTTTCCAAACATTGACTTCTTACTTTTTTCATCATTAATCAGAATTGATAAAATCAACATTTTCAAAAATTTATCATAACTTTTTTATTATTATTTTATCTCGAAATTCATGCAATATTTTTTTCTTTGGCTATATCTTTTCTCTCCCGCACTACTAATCCAAGAGCAAGTCTTGGTACATTTCTGTTATTTCTATTATGTGCAAGGTTTAAACTAAATGGCCATCCAAGAGTGGAATAGTGCCCGTCCACCGCTATTCTCCGGCGAGAACTTCAATTCCTGGAGAAGTCTAATGGAATCCCACTTGAAGGCCAATTTGGATTTATGGTTGATAATCCAAACGGGGTTCACATTCCCCACAGAAGATGGAACAGCGATCGCCTGGGACAAATTGGACGAACCTACTCTAAGAAAGATCGAGACTGATGCTAAGGCAACAGTAATCTTACAATGTAGCCTGACCAAAGAAGAATTGAAGTGGGTCGGATCCTTCACCTGTGCCAAGGAGATGTGGGAAAAGCTAATCAATCTACACGAAGAGATCTCCGATATTGAGATCTTAGAAGAGTCAGCACCCGACTTCAAAGTTGACTCTGGATTAGAAGATGAGATAGAATCCATACTTGACTGCAAATTCGAGCCAGAGTCAGAAGACAATGTGACTGAGACAAAAATGGCAACCAATTTTGAATTTGTTCCAGAATTACAATTAAATAATCAAACTGATACTATAATGGTCGAGGAAGGTATAATGTCAAGTGCAGGGAAAACTCCAAAGAAGAAGCTTCAACCTGTACTCGAGTCCGACTCAGACTCGGAATCAGAAGACAGTGAAGGAGATCGACCCAAACTGGTCCGATTAGCTCGTGATCATTACAAGAGTACTGGACAAACGATCGGGAAAGGTTAGTTTTCAATATTTGAAAATCCAATACTTATCTCAAATAACATGATTAATTCATATAAATTAGTTAAGGGTAATATGTTAGAAAACTTAAGTTACAACCTTGCTGATTTTAAAAACCCAGAGTATTATTTCAATTATGATATAACTTAGATCATTTTTTATCTACTTTGCTTGTTTTTTTTGTTGCTTAGAATTAGGATTGGTTAGTATAAGGACTAAATCAATTAACTGAAATTTGAACAACTTAGTATTGGGTGGCGGTGAGATGATAGTACGTTAGGGAAGCCTTTTCTAATAAGGTCAAGTATACACTACTTGGTCTCTTTAGACTGGTGAAACTAGCTGAAGCTACCGATCCAAGACCCAAGCTAGTTAGACCAGAATTTCTCAAAAAGTAATTTTAAAAATGAAATTTCATTAAAAGGCTTTGTCAAGGAAAGGGTTGATGATCCAATAAGGCTACGGCCAAAGAAGGCCTTGTGCCTCGCCAAGACCTGGAAGCCAATTTTTGAAATTCAAATTCAGTTTACTCTTTGTCAAATTCGAATCTAACACAAATTTTCAGTTAATCTTAGATTCAGATATTCTTTTTCAAAATAAATTCAAAACTAATTGTTTTCAAAAATTAATTTAACCTTTTAAAATTAACCATGTTTTTTTAAAAACTTAAAATTTTTATTTTTGTTAAAGCATCTCACAAAACAGATAAGATAACCTGTTTGGTCATATAGAACTGGGTGAGATGTCTAGGACCTAATTATATAGTTCAATACTTTTGCAAAATCAACTCAATTTTTTTAAAAAATTAATTCTAAATTAACTCTATATGTTTTCCACTCAACATTTTTCAAAAATTGAATTTCATTTGTTTTCAAAATTAACTCATCAAACTAAGCCTTGATTGAATTAATACTAAGCCCTAGGACTTGATTGGGTCAATTATTGGTAAAACCAAGTCAACATAGTCAAACCTAGTCAATACTGAAGACCCTTTAAGCACTTAGACAATGTCAGACGAGTCGGATACAAGGGGAGTTTTTTTTTAATATTTTTTGAAAAATTTAGACTTTTTCCAAAAACCTTATACTCTAAAATTTAGTATCATCTCAAAATAAGGTTTTCAAAAATTTGATTCAACCCTCGTATATTACTATCTCTCTGGAAAATTATTATCATTCCAAATTGTGTTGAAAATTACCATATTGTTATTCAAAACTATTCTTTTGATTGTAATAAACCCTAAAAGACACAGAAGAAGGTCCACTTCATGATCTACAAGGACTCCTAGGATATGTCAAATTTAGGGGGAGTTTGAGTCAAAAGAAGAATTTTTGAAATGTTTCTTTTTGGTAATTATTTGTTTTGAATAATTCCTTTAATCTGAACTAAACCCTAAAGACTCAGAGGAGGATTAACTTGTGGTCAACGAGCCTCCTAGGACTGTGTCAAGTTTAGGGGGAGTTCAAATTAAAAGAAGAAGTTTAAAAACACTATGTTTTCAAACTATCACTCATGTTTTTCGAAAACTATGCTATCATTTCAAAATATGTCCTTCAAATACATAGTTTTTCGAAATATTAATACTTCAAAATTCATTTTAAGAATTGTGCTTGATTCCCTTTTGATTTTGACAAACCCTAAAGACACAAGGAAGTCTACTTCATGATCAACAAGGACTCCTAGGAAGTGTCAAATTTAGGGGGAGTCTAAATCGAAAGAAATAATTTCTGACAATTATTTTTCAAAATTATTAGATAATTCTTATAATTTGAATCAAACCTTAAGACTCAGAGGAATATCGCTTGTAGTCAACAAGCTCCCTAGGACTGGGTCAAGTTTAGGGGGAGATCAAATTAAAAAAATTATTGAGCATTTTCAAAATTATATGTTTTCATGCACTGCACTTTTAAAATGTTTTCGAAAACATAAATAATTTTTCTTTCAAAATACTATTCTTTTAAATCATTTTGCTTATATATGTGCCATCACTTTCAAAATTTTACTTTACTTGAGAATACTTTTAAAATCCTTTTAGAATACTTTTGAAAATAATACTTACTTGACTTTGGAAAATTTTCCAGGACACTTACGGAAATGTCCGTGTAGTTAACAAGATTTCCTAAGGATTGTGTCAGACTGAAAAAGAAACCAAGTCAGGTATTATGTTTTCAAAATAAAATTAATATTTTTTATTATCTTTCAAAAAGTATTTATATTTTTCAAAAATACATATTATGTTTAAAAGTACTTATATTTTTCAAAATATAATGTTCTCAAAAGTACTAATACTTTTCAAGGCACTAAAGCTTACAAAGTACGAACATTTTTTGTGAAATACTAACGTATTTCAAAGATCAATTTATTCAATCTTGTTCAAAGTGAAAATGTCTACAATACAATTTTTTTTAAAGATTTGCACAATACTTTTCAAAATGAAGTTTTGATGATGCAATACTTTCAAAAGTTATACTAAGTATTTTTATGTTTTCAAAACTCATAGGCTCTGATACATAATTTTTTTTTCTTAAAACTTATTTCAAAATATATTTCTTTATTAATATATAACCAAGGGGGAGAGCAAGAAATAGAGAAAGGGATTTTTTTTACTTTTATCTCTTTTTCAAAAAGCAAAGAAAAAAATTCTAAATACTTCAAATTGGTTTTAAGTGCTAAGTGTTGGTAAAATTTCAAACCACTCAAGTGTTGTCAAGTATTTCTAGTGCTTCAAAACTTTCTAAGTATATCTAAATGTTTCTAAGTACATGTTTTTTCAAAAGTAAAATTTTCCTTAGTAAACAAAATTTGTCTGAGCAAAATCTTTTGAAATTTTTTTTGGCAAATGTTTCTAAGTAGAGTTTCTTTTGGTGAAAGACTTGTCTAGAAATTCCATAAAGATTTTGTTTTTCAAAATGCCTAAAGTGTGTCCAAGAAAATTTTTCTAAGTGTGCAAAAAAAATTTTCTTTCAAAGGAAATTTGGCTTCAAAATTTTTTGCCTAAGTAATTTTTTTTAAATTCTTTTTGCAAAGCCTTATAAGTAAAAGTTTTTTAACCAAAATTTAGGCTTGCAAAGCTTTTCAAAATGGAAAATTGTCTAAGTGTAAAAAGTTTGTCAAAAACTTAGAAGTTTTTAAAACTCTCTATTAGAAACCTTGTTCGCCCATGTATATTTTTGATATATGTCAAAGGGGGAGAAAAGGTCAAAGTCAAAGTTGAGTATTTTATAACACAAGTATTCAGGGTTTTAGGGGGAGTATGAGAAATAAAAGATTTTTTTTCAAAATCTTACCTTATGTTCTTAACTGTTATATAGTTTTTACTTAACGTTGAATTGTGTATAATTGCTATACTTCATTTTTACCTTATGTTCTTAACTGTTATAAAGTTTTTTACTTAACTTTGAATTGTGTTGGCATAAATCAAAAAGGGGAAGATTGTTGGTGCAGGAAGCATCATATCGAACCTTATTTTGATATTGGCAAAGGATTCAAAGTTAAGTGTTATTTGTGATCTAATAAAGTTGCTCAAGTGTGCAGAAATAAAGTCCTAGCGAAGGGCTGCTAGGCACCTGGCTAAGGACTGCCAGGAAACAAAGTCCTAGCGAAGGGCTGCTAGGCACCTGGCGAAGGACTGCCAGGAAACAAAGACCTAGCGAAGGACTGCTAGGCACCTGGCGAAGGGCTGCTAGGAGTCTAAGACCTGGCGAAGGACTGCTAGGCACCCGGCGAAGGGCTGCTGGGAATCTAAGACCTGGCGAAGGACTGCTAGGCACCTGGCGAAGGGCTGCTAGGAATCTAAGACCTAGCGAAGGACTGCTAGGCACCAGGCGAGGGACTGCTTGGAACCGAAGACCTGGCGAAGGACTGCTGGGCACCAGGCGAAGGACTGCCTGGTACCAAAGACCTGGCGAAGGACTGCTGGGCAAAAGTCCAACCGGAGGAGCCGGTTGGCAACAGGTAAATTCTCCTGAGAGGAGTAGGTGAGGACGCGTTCCCCGTCGAGGGAACAGTAGGCGTCGGTTCGACCTAGGGTTCCATTTTGGAGACCCAAAGTCATAACCAAGACAGTTAAGGCTGTATAATCATAACATATTCTTGTTTTATTGTATTTGCAACTAACCCTGGATGCAGGACCAAAGGAACGTGTCTCTGCAGCTCAGAACGCCTCAAGGGAGAGAGGCAGCTGCTGAGTAGGGCGCCCCGGAGGTCCCAGGCGCCCCCAAGGTCAAGGCAAAGCAGTAAACAAAAAAGCACTTCAAAGGCTTACTGGGCCAGGGCGCCCCCTGTGTCCCGGGCGCCCCCAGCGTCCCAGGTGCCCCCAGCGTCCCAGGTGCCCCCAGTGCCCAGGGTGCCCTGGGTTCAAGCCAACGAAGTGAACCGGCCGAGAAGCCAGCAAACCAAGTCAACCGGGGCGCCCCCAGCGTCCCGGGCGCCCCCACAGTCAAACCTCAGCCCTACTCGAGCGGGATAAGGTCTGACCGAGATTGTTGCAGATCGAAGGCCACGTAGAGGGCGCCCCCAACATCCAGGGTGCCCCCAGGACTGCTATAAATAGCCCTCGACCCCCAAGGCTTCTCAACACAACTTTCCAACGCCAATATGCTCTTCTACTCAAGCGCTTTGCTCCAGAAACCTTCCATCTCTAGATTCCAGCGCCTACGACGACTCTCTGCTCAGAATTACAATCTACACCGGGAGTCGGTAACAAAAGAGCGTAATTTTTAATTTCCAGTTTACAATTGTAATATCTCTCTGTAAACTTTTGTGCACATATAGAATTGCCCGCAGTAAATGGTCAACGACCGTGGGCCTTGGAGTAGGAGCCGACCGAGACTCCAAACCATGTAAAATCGCCTGTGTTTAGTTTGTGTGTTTCTCTATTTTCTGCTGCTTATTCTCTTTACGAATCCGAAAACGTTTAACGATATTCACCCCCGCCTCTATCGTTCTTCTCGATCCAACAATACTCATAAGGACCCAAAGGGCAGACACCCTCGTCTCTGACCTAGAGGAGGCATGCACCACCCTTAGGCGATATGACATCAAGTTGAATCCCCACAAATGCTTGTTTGGGGTAAAAGGCGGGAAATTTCTAGGCTACATCATCAAGAAATGTGGTATCGAGGCCAACCCAGGGAAAATCCAGGCTCTGCTAGACATTCCCTCCCCTCGCAACCTCCAGGAGACACAATGGCTGGTAGGACAGATCACCACATTATCCCACTTCATATCCCATTCAGCCATGCGAAATCGTCCCTTCTTCGAGATCCTCCGTAGAGTGGCCAAATTTGAATGGGATGAGAAGTGTGATCAGGCCTCTACAGAGTTGAAGACATACCTAGCTCAGCTGCCCCTCCTCTTCAAGCCAGTCGAAGGCGAGACATTGTGGGTCTACCTATCGGCCTCTAACTCTGTTGTCACTATCATCCTGCTCAAACATTAGGACACCGTGCAATACCCAGTCTACTTCTTTAGCCATGTCCTCAAAGACATTGAAAGAAGATACACTACCCTAGAGAGATTAGTGCTCAACCTTACCTTGACAGTCAGACGATGGAGATCCTACTTCTTGGCACACACAATCATAGTCCTCACCAACAGCAGCTTAGGTTGAGTCCTCTCCAATCCTGAGGCATCCGAAAAATTGGTCAAATGGACTACTGAAGGGTCAGGCCTTGGCGGACTTCTTGGTCGAAACCTCCAAGCCCCAGACGACATGAATATGGAAGGTATATGTGGATGGATCTTCTAATCGACAAGGGAGTGGAGTCGTCATCTTGCTATTATCTCCCCAAGGAGACACACTCACCTTCGCCATCCGGCTCAAATTTCAAACTTCAAACAACGAGGCTGAATATGAGGCATTGTTGGTAGGGCTCCAAGTAGCTAAGCAAGTAGGCACCTTCCGAGTCACGATGCACTCCGATTCCCAACTGGTGGCTCAACAAATAGATGGATATTTCAAAGTCCGTAGAGAAATGTTGCGTGACTACGTGGAGGCCTTTGGCAAACTCTGGCTCCACTTTCAGAAGGCGAACGAGCTGGCCAAGTTAGTCAGCTCCCTAGTCTAGTGGAAAATTCAAGACTGCGTCACCCATACGCTGTTGGTCTCCCAAGTCCAACACCTAGCTCAACCAGATGACCCCCTCAACTGGAGGTCACCACTCATCGACTATTTAACACACAACACTCTCCCCAAAGACCCCGAAGAGGCACGGGTGCTCAAAATAAGAGCGGCACGATTCACACTGATTGGAGACTTACTATACCAACGGTCCTCCTCCCGACCCCTACTCAAATGTCGTAGGCTGGCAGACGTTGATGATAAACTCCAAGAGATCCATGAGGGTATATGTGGGAATCATGCGGGAGGCCGGACTATGGCCCGTAAGGTTTTCTTGGCCAAATACTTCTAGCCCACTTTACATGCTGACTCAACCCGCCTGGTAGTTGTTTGCGCCCCCTACTAGAAGCAATAGAACCTACCACATTATCCTACACCGTTCCTGAAGACAGCCACCGTAGCCTGTCCATTTGACCAGTGGGGTATGGACATAGTGGGTCTTTCCCCCTGCATCCAAATCAGAAGAAATTTCTACTAGTAGCCGTTGATTATTTTTCTAAATAGGTGGAAGTTGTCTCATTAACGCGCATCATTGAAGGTGCAATCATTAAGTTCTTGTGGCAAAACATTATCTATCAGTTTAGGCTCCCCTACATACTCATATCTGATAATGGCCAACAATTCTAAGGTCGTCGCCTTAAACAATGGTGTGAAGAGCTCGGCATATAGCAAACCTTCAACTCTATCGTATACTCCCAGAGCAACGGGTAGGTCAACGTGGTGAATAGGAAAATCACCCGAGGGCTCAAGGCTAAATTGGACCATGTCCAAGGTAGTTGGGTGGAGGAGCTCCCGAGCATCCTATGGGCTTATCGGATGACCCAGCGGAAGAGCACACAGATGAACTCTTTCCACCTGGTTTATAGAGGGGAAGTAGTGGTTCCCGTGGAGGTTGGGGACAAATCTTTACGACAAGCCGCCTATGGAGACTAGAACGACCAACTACATCTAGTGGACCTGGACCTCCTGATGGAGGACCGAGTGAAGGTCGCCACATGACTCGTCTCCTATCGACGACGGATGCGTCTTAACTACAATCGACAAGTCATCCCTCGTTCCTTTTAGATAGGAGACTTGGTCTGGAAGAACTCAAACTGGTCGGAGAAGTTGGCAAACTGTAACCCCGCTGGTAGGGACCTTTCCGGGTTGTGGAGAAGCTGGACTTGGGTGCTCATTACTTGGACGATGACAAAGGAAAGATGTTGGACTAGCCATGGAATGTGCATCACCTGAATCCCTACAGTTCCTAGCTCGTCATGACCCTCTCACAATCCTTCTCTCGGTATCCCTTGTCATTTCTGAATTTCCTTTCCTTTGAATTACTATATTGCTTTCTTAAATTAAATGAAGCCCGGTTAGCCTGTCATAAGAAGCTGAGTCGGGACCCCCGGCCTTAGACATAGGCGGGGTTGAGATCCTCGGGCTATGGCATCTATCTTACCCTTCGCGGGTAAAGCTTTATTCGTATCGCCCGCATCCTTGTCATAGCCCAAACTCCCTCGGGCCCCGAACATAGGCGGGGTTATCCTCAAGTTGTGGCATCTATCTTGTTGGAGCAATCGGCCCTAAGATGGTCCGGAGTGACCATAGGTTTTGATGTTTGGGCAAAGGGTTTAAGTTAGGTTCTCCCTTGTATTCTTATATGCGTATGTTGAGTGTGCAGATTGTACAGGTTACGCATATGGACTTGACTGGACGGCCTCAGTACGGTGAAGGATGGCATGGAGGCAAGCTGGAGGCTTGCGTGCGCATCCGAGGGACCTTGGAGAGCAGGGACGATGAGCTGATGGGCGCGGACTTTGAGGCGTACGTGAAGGGTGGCATGGAGGCAAACTGGAGGTTTGCGTGCGCATCCGAGGGACGAGGGCCGAAGATGAAGAGGGCGCGAAGGCAACAGTCGAGGCTACGGAGGAGGAGTCAGTCGAGTCGTGAGGATCGAGTGCTGTGTGAATGTACTCGGGAAAGGGTTCAGCTAGGGACCAGTCGACTGCCCTGGGGGCAGTCGACTGGTAGGTGGCTGGTGAGCCGGCAAATTCGAACGTTGGAGTGTCAACGGTCGAATTTGGCTGGCACCAGTCGACTGCCCTGGGGGCAGTCGACTGGTAGAGAGAAATCAGCCCCGAGTCCTATTTAAAGAGGACGTCGTGGTGGCTGAGTTTCTTGACGAAACTCGCTTGGGTAAAGCGTGTTAGTAGTCTACTTTGTTCTCTAAGTGTCCTTGGTGTTGTGGCGAGGTTTCTCCACCCACAAGGAGCGACGAGTTCTAGCCGGAGGTTATCCGGGGTCTGATCTGCCGAAGGATTGTTGGATTAGTCACCCGACCAGGGTGGATACCAACTAAATCTGGTATTGTTAGCGTTGTTTTTGTTGATTATTGTATATTCCGCTGTGCTACTAACAACGCAGGTTCAAGAAAGAGTTCGAAACGCTATTCACCCCCCTCTAGCGTACGGAATCGATCCTAACAATTAGTATCAGAGCGAAGGACCGCTCTTGATCGGACTAACCGCCGAGGGAGCAACCGCTAGAGGTGAAAAATCATAGAAGACAAACTTGGGGACAACATCTGCACCCCACCGCCCTACGACAACGAAGATTTCGATTATTGACGGGCGAGGATGAAGAATTGGCTTAGCATGGAATGGGAGTGCATGGTCATGCTAGAAGAGCCATTCGAAGTCCCAAAGGACAAGCATGGAAAGAAGCTTCGTCCTAGAAATTGGACTCAAGAGCAACAAGACTACTCTAGGGTAAACAAGAAGGTAATAGATATATTAATTGATGCTTTGCCTAACAATGTCTTGAGTGGTGTAGGGACATATGAAAATGCGTGCGAATTATGGAGCAAAATAGAAGATTTTCATAAGAACACCATCCAAGCTAAATCAAAAAAAGATTTCAATGAAGTGAGCTTCATGATTCAAGAAGAGGAGAGAAATGAGTCATCCACCTCATCAAGTGAAGTATCGAGTTCTTCAAGTGAGGAGGAGGAGCTATGTGAAAGGTCATCAACCTCCTCAAGAGAAGAAGAAGAGGCATCAACTTCAAGAATTGAGGGGGAGGAGAGACCCTCAATCATACAAGCACAAGAAGAAGTCTCTACCTCCACCAAAGCAAAGAAGAAAGATCACATCACATACTTTGGGTGCAACGAAAAGGGACACTATAAGGATAAGTGCCCAAAAGGTAAAAAGGAGGTACACCCTAAACCCATTGTAAATTCCTTTGAAGCTAATGTGGCTTATAGGAATGAAGAGGCTCAAGCTAAGAAAAAGGGGATTAGATGCTTCACGTGTGGTGAACTAGGGCACTACCACACCAAGTGTCCAAGGAAGAAGGAGCTAAAGAAGATGGAGCACCTTAGGAGATGGGAGAAAGAAGAGAAAAGAAAGCAAAACTCACAACACAGAAGGACTATAAAGGTAAGGGAGGTATTTTCTAACCCTAGTTTAAAAAGAAATTCAATTTTAAGTTCTTCCTTGCATTCAAAAAATCATGTAAATCACCCATTCATGCATGCTAGAAATCATGAAAATTGCTTAATAGTACATAATCTTGGATTTAAGTACAATGATAGGAATAAGGATAACAAGGTAGATCACCACTCTAGAAAAAGCATGCATCATGATAGGCCTAAGACCTATGTATCCAAGGTTAAAGGCATTAACCCCAAGGAAGGAAAACATATTCCTAGGAAAGTGGATAAGTCTAGGAATGTCCAAGGTGGACATATGGACTCTAGGGTTCAAGACCTAGAAAGGGAAAATCAAGCCTTAAGGGCAAGGCTTGATACGTTAGAGAAGACCTTAGAAAGATTCAAGATTGGATCTAAAGGTCTAGACATAGTGTTGGGTAGCATCAAACCCAACTATGATAGGTCGGGTTTGGGCTATCAATCCAAGACCTCCAAGGGCAATGGAAAGAAGGATGCTGGGAAAGCATACAATCTTAGTAAGGAGGGAAAGTCTAAGGATGGCAAGGGGATGCCATCCAAGGGTAAAAAGGGTGACCTAACAAAGGACAAGGTGTCCAAGGTTAAAAAAAGGTCAATTTTGTAGGCCAAGAGTCACCGGTGGCACACCGGTGTGGCCTAGTGTGGATCGAGTCACCTAGGGAGGTGGCTAAGGCTAAGAGCTCAAGGGGGAGCTCTAGGAGCCTTTGGGGTCCATGGTAAATGAATTTCAAAAGTTTCTCCCTTAGGAAATTAGGTGAAATGTGCCACAAAGGGTTAGGAGACTTGGGTAAGTCTTAATCCTAGATTTTGGCACATCAAAAGGAGAATTTAAGGAGAAAAGGTGAAAAAGGAGCTGTAATTCACAAAATTGATGTTTAATGGTGGAATACCATGTATTTCAGTGGTAGAAAAGAATTGTGATCAAGGAGAAGTGGATGCATTGAAGAGAAGTGAGAATTAGCACTTTTAGGACGAGCTCATTTGATACTTTTTAGAAGAAGTAGGATTTCGTGCCAATCTTGGGATTTGGAGTACATTTATTTGGAAACATATTTTTTCCAAGTAGATATTGGCTTCACAAATCTCCCCACGAAATTTCATAATTTTTGGAGATTTGTAGAATTTTTAGGATATTTCTGAATTTCGGCCTGAAAACCTAAAAATCAGGTATCAGTCGACTGCCCTGGGGGCAGTCGACTGGTCCGAGCCAAAATGCACACTGTATATTTTTGCAGTCAACTGCCATTTGGGCAGTCGACTGATCAGTGAGCGCAGAGTGTTAATAAGCGATTTCTGAAAGGTTTTTTTCAGAAACACTTGGAATTATCGATAAACCTTAGAGTTGAGGACAATTCCTTATGTCAATTTGAAATGGTTAGAAGAAGCAAACACAAGGAATAATGACTTGATTTCAAAATGCCAAATCTTTTAAGGAACTTAGATGTATACCAAAAGTCAAGCACACTTGATATTTCCATGATATCATATTTTTCTAGGATAGGATATATCCTAGCAAGTGTGCTTACAAACTTTAGGGGGCGTTTGGTTTGTTTCATTTTTCATTTTCATTTTCCAGAAAACCGCATTTTTTAGTTTTCTGGAAAATGGCTTTTTTTCATTCTCCAATTTTCCAGAAAACGCTATGTTTTTTTCTGGAAAACAAAGCTGGAAAATGCAAACCAAACATGTTTTCCAGAAAATCACATTTTCTACAGAAAATGAAAATGGAAAACAGACTGGAATATGCAAACCAAACGCCCCCTTAGAGTTTTTAGACTTTTGTTGAGTTCTGTTTGGCACTTAGGGAAAGATTGCCTCGGGCAATGCTATAAGAGTGTCAAAGGGGGAAGAACTCGGGTGTTGGATTGTGTATGACTCAACGTGGTGTCTAGGAGGTTAAGTTGGGTAGAACTTGACCTGGGAAAAATGAAAATTGGGAGAAGGCATGGGTTAAGGGGGAGGTTGTCTCCTATTTGCCTTAATTTTCATAAGAAAAGTTTTGAGTTTTGTACCAAACTTGGGAATGGGGATAGATACATGGTGAAATGTATTTTTCCCAAGTAGGTATGGGTACCACAAAGTTCTCCACGAAATTTGGAAATTTTTGGAGATTTGTGGAATTTCTGGCGCGTTTCTGAAATTCGGCCAGAAAACTAATTATCAGAGTATCAGTCGACTGCCCTGGGGGCAGTCGACTGGTCAGGGCTGGTGTGGGTATCCAGCAGCTGACTTGGGTCCAAGTGATAAGAAGTTTAGGATCATTGGGGATTAAAAGAACCAATAATTGGGATATTATTGGGGTCTTTTTGATGTATGGCAAAGGGAGAGAAGTTTGGGTTTAAGTTGGGAAACTAAACTTACCTTTGCTAGAAACCCTAGGTTTAGGGTGAGCTGAGATTAAGAGGGAGCATGGTTGCTCCATTCTTGGCATAAGGGGAACCTTGGAGAGGTTCTTAAAAAACCTTTGTAAGTCCAGTGTAAGGGGGAGCTTGGGAGAAGCTTTAAAAACCCCGATTTGGTAGAAAATCCTAACTTGGAGGGTTAGGTGGTGAAAATCCTAACTTGGAGGGTTAGGTGGGAAAATCCTATCTTGGAGGGCTAGGTGTAAAATTTCTAACTTGGAGGGTTAGGTGTGGGATGACTTGCGATAGGATCCAGTTATGCATTGCATATGCATTCATTTAGCATTGTTTTTGCTATTTACTACTATCTTGCTTTCCTAACTTAAACGGATTGCCAAACATCAAAAAGGGGGAGATTGTTGGAGCAATCGTCCCTAAGATGGTCCGAAGTGACCATAGGTTTTGATGTTTGGGCAAAGGGTTTAAGTTAGGTTCTCCCTTGTATTCTTATATGCGTATGTTGAGTGTGCAGGTTGTATAGGTTACGCATATGGACTTGACTGGACGGCCTCAGTACGGTGAAGGATAGCATGGAGGCAAGCTGGAGGCTTGCGTGCGCATACGAGGGACCTTGGAGAGCAAGGACAATGAGCTGATGAGCGCGGACTTTGAGGCGTACGTGAAGGGTGGCATGGAGGCAAACTGGAGGTTTGTGTGCGCATCCGAGGGACGAGGGCCGAAGATGAAGAGGGCGCGAAGGCAACAGTCGAGGCTGCGGAGGAGGAGTCAGTCGAGTCGTGAGGATCGAGTGTTGTGTGAATGTACTCGGGAAAGGGTTCAGCTAGGGACCAGTCGACTGCCCTGGGGGCAGTCGACTGGTAGGTGGCTGGTGAGCTGGCAAATTCGAACGTTGGAGTGTCAACGGTCGAATTTGGCTGGCACCAGGGGCAGTCGACTGGTAGCGAGAAATCAGCCCCGAGTCCTATTTAAAGAGGACGTCGTGGTGGCTGAGTTTCTTGACGAAACTCGCTTGGGTAAAGCGTGTTAGTAGTCTACTTTGTTCTCTAAGTGTCCTTGGTGTTGTGGCGAGGTTTCTCCACCCACAAGGAGCGACGAGTTCTAGCCGGAGGTTATCCGGGGTTTGATCCGCCGAAGGATTGTTGGATTAGTCACCCGACCGGGGTGGATACCAACTAAATCTAGTATTGTTAGCGTTGTTTTTGTTGATTATTGTATATTCCGCTGTGCTACTAACAACGCAGGTTCAAGAAAGAGTTCGAAACGCTATTCACCCCCCCCCCCTCTAGCGTACGAAATCGATCCTAACATATCTCACCCTTCGCAGGTCGAGTTCTAGCCATATAGCATGTGTTCTTTTCAGGGCTTAAACTCCCCCAGGCTCAGACATAGGCAGGGTCAAGATTCTCAGGCTATGGCGTCTATCTCACCCTCTGCCGGTCGAGCTCTGGCCATATCACTCACTTCCTTTTCAGGGCTCAAACTCCTTCGGCCTCGGAAATAGACCGGGTCGAGATCCTCAGATTGCGGAATCTATCTCCCCTCTATGAGTCGAGCTCTGGTCATATTGCCCGCGTCCTTGTCAGGGCCTAAACTCTCCTAGCCTCGGACATAGGCAGGGTCGAGATCCTCGGGTTGTGGCCTCTATCTCACCCTCCGCGGGTCGAGCTCTGGCCATATCGCTTGCATTCTTTTCAAGGCCCAAACTCTCCCGGCCTCGAACATAGGCGGGGTTGAGATCCTCAGGCTACGACGTCTATCCCATCCTCTATGGGTCGAGTTCTGGCCATATCGCCTATGTCCTTTTTAGGGCCCAAACTCCCCCGGGCTCGGACAATAGGCGAGGTTGAGATCCTTGGGTTGCGACGTCTATCTCACCCTCTACGGATCGAGCTCTGGCCATATCGTTCGCTTCCTTTTCAAGGCCTAAACTCCCCCAACCTTGAACATAGACGGGGTCGAGATCCTCGTGTTGCGGCATCCATCTCACCCTCTACGGGTCGAGCTCTGGCGATATCGCTCACGTCCTTTACAAGGCACAAACTCCCCCGGCCTCGGACATAGGCGGGGGTCAAAATCATCGGGTTACGACATCTATTTCACCCTCTACGGATCTAACTCTGGTCGTATCGTCTGCATCCTTTTTAGGGCCCAAACTCCCCCGACCTCGGGCATAGGCCAATTCGAGATCCTCGGGTCGCAACGTCTATCTCACCCTTTGTGGGTCGAGCTCTAACTGTATCGCCTGCATCCTTTTTAGGGCCTAAACCCCCAGCCTCGGGTATAGGCGGGACCGAGATCCTAAGACAATCTACGCCAAGCATCAAGAACCCAGGGTCGGTGCCACCCTTGTGCTGAATTCGGGGTGACCCATGACATAGATAAAAATCATTATCTAAACCTTTCCATTCTTTCACTTGTCTTGAAATACAGGGAAAAAATAAAAAATAAACAACAAAAGCAAGGAATAGCCGCACCACGCCTTATAGGTCCGCCACGTCCTCATCAGGGACACTGTTAGTGATTGGGGAGAGGGAGATCTGAGGCCTGGGCTGGTTGGCCGGAAGGTACCCAGGCTTGGCCAACTTCCGGAGGGTGTCGACCATGCCATGTTCTACCATCTGGAGAAGGCGTGTCCCCACCAAGGTGTAGAACTCCTTAGAGGCAAGGAAAGCCGCCTTCTGCACCTCCCAGTGAGTGGCTTCTCCTGCCTGGTGCTCTCGCAGTTGAGCCTCCCTACATTCTTGGAACCTGCATCCTCAGGCTGGACTGGAACTCAGGGAAGGTCAGATGTAGGGCAACCAGCTCCACTTATGCTACTTGCACCTCAGGGGTGGAGGCACTCCAGGTCAAGTGCTGGGCGGTGGCACTCTCCTCGGCCCTTTGAGTGGCAGCCCAGGAGGAGCGCAGCTCACCCTCTAGCTCAACACGCTCACCTCCGACTAATTCTGTAGCACATTCAACTCCAAAAACTGACACTCCACGACTAAACGAAGAAACTCATTGTCATCCCGAGTTGCGTTTAGCTCCACTTCCAAGAGATGAAATTGCCCCCGGCATGAGACCAGCTCAGCTTCGGTTGCTTCCTTGGCCACTTTTGAGGAGACCCGCCTATGGGCCTCCTGTCCTAGCTCCGCCTCCAGGCGGTGAACCTTCTCTTGCTGCTCCCTCCCCTCTCCTTCCTAAGACGCCACCTGTGCTGTCAAGGTATCGATCGTATTTTGGCATTGACGGAGGATGTATTTGGTATTGGCGACCAAGACCTTATTCTTATCTAGAGCCTTCCTTAAACGCTGGATCTCAACCAGACTTGAAGAAGGGTCATCAGAGAGGGACTTCGATCGGACCACCTCCATTTGCAAACTGCTGACGGTGCCCTAGCTAGTAGACAACATGGTAGACAGACCCTACACCTGGGCCCTCAGCTCTCGGTGGTCCTGGAACTACTCAGGGTAGTGGCAACAGAAGACCAGCAGCCGCGACATATGGTCAGCATTGGTCGCCGCAAGCTCCTCGACCAGGGCCCGCATGTCCATGCCCCTTTTCGCCGCCTCTCCATCTTGCCACCTTGCGACTAGAGGACCCCATAAGGTCAAGTCAAGTCGGGCTTCAACGGGATCTTGGGGAAGAAGGGCATCCTCTTCCAGGAGATAAGACGAGCTAGCCCGTGTCTGCCCGTGAGCTACAAGGCGAAGAGGGCTGCCCCCCCCCCCCCTCAGGTCGGCTTCGGCCAAGCCAAGACCATTGGAGCTAAGTAGTTGGGCCCAATAGGGTCAACCTGTGGCAAGGCAACACCAGCACGCTGTGCCGATGGAGACAAGTAGGCGGACGCCAGGTCTGGTTGAGACCGACCTGGCTAAAGTGGAGTTGATCTAGGATAAAATGCCGCCAAGGGAGACAGCTCCCCTAGCGTCTCCTCCGTCTCCCACGGCGGGGATGGGAGGTGTATGCAAAGAGGCTGAGGGTCATTCGGTGACTCCTTGAGGTGGGAGCAAGAAGACTCAGGAGCAACCCCTTTTCTCTTGCGAGAGATGCGAACGGGAGAGTGAGACTCTTCCTCCGAGTCCACCTCAGTAGCAGTTGAAGTGGTCGAGGCGAGCACAGGATCACTTGACGCAGGGGTAGGCGTCTCAGCCTCCCCGATAAGGTCAGTAATCGCCACACCCCAAGCCTCCAGCTCGACCTCAGTTAGGCGCACCCTCCGGTTCAGAGCCGCTCACAACATGGTCTTCGCTGCACCAAACAAGAATATCCTTAGTCAGGGATCATCATCATATATCCAAACAAGATCACTCACCAAAAGGGAGGGATAGTGCAGTTGGATGGTGGCTCAAGACAAAGAAGTACAACACGACCTCTTCAACCAGACACTTGCTATCGAAACCTAGGCCCGAAAGCTAAGTGTGGGCCTGAGTATACCCCGTCTCCAAGTGTATATCCTTCAGGGAGAGTTGGGTCGGCAACTCTTTCTACCAGCGAAGGGCGTCAGCAAGTCTCGAGGGAGCCGCAGAAAAATAAATTGGGTTCCCACCTCTGATTTGACGTAGGCAAAACTCTAATGAGACCCTGATCGTACTGAGCCAAAAAATAGAAGATGCCTTCTTCCACCCGTTTAGGATAGAAGAAGCACTAAACAAGGCACGGGGAGAGAGGAATATTATACAAATGGAAGAGGATAACCATCCCCTTCAAAATGCGGAAGGAATTGGGTCTCAGAAAGCGGAGTACGAAAGTAGGCGGCAACCGCCAGGAAGAAAGGATGAATTGGAAAACAAAGGGCACTCGCTAGATGAGCCAGAAAGAAGGTGATGCAACCCTCCGATGGGCGGTCCGAGCAATCAGTGTCGTCTAGGCAAATAAGAGCATGATCCTCCGGCACATGATACGCAATACGCAACCTCTCCAAGGAAGCATTAATGAAACTGGAATCCATCGTGTGGTACCAAGGGAGAGAGGAAGAAGTCATCCCTTTCAAAATAAGAAAGTGGAACAATAGAGAGAAGACGAAGAACAGTGACTTACTAACCTAGAACAGAAGCGCAAACTTTGGGAAGAAGTTAACAAGAATGGCGCTAGAAGAAAAACTCAGTCACAAACGAATGGAGACGAAGAACCTCATCTCCACCAAACTTATATACCCTAGCCCCACCCAGGTAGACCGTCGAATCAAGGTCTATATACCGTGGCATCCAAGCTCAGTCATTGGATCTCAGATAAAATCCTTCCAACTACCATGTCATCATGAAGCGTAACCTCGTACTCTGATCCATCGTCCTATCACCATTAAAGAATTGTGGCCTCGAAAAGGATAAGACGTATCCTGGGCACAGTATATAAGGGTAAATCATTCCCTCATTAAGAAGGCGTGGGCTGTCATTGCACAATCCCTACCGTATCCTACACCCGCACTAGATTTCGATACGTGGCCTCCTTGCCTCGGTACTAGTAGTCCAGTCAATCGAACTCAACACTCCTCCTTCGACTAGACTAAATGGGGAGGCTAGTGATGTCAGATCGAGATAAGGTTGGCCAATTTAAGAGGCCACGTCACCAAGTACGTCATACGCGAGAAAAATCATGCCCCGAACCTATAGCAGGACCACGAGCTGAGGATGGGCTCCCCATCGAGATCCTGAGTAGGGATCGGGGAGAAGATCTAAGGTCGGCGACAAGCCCCCCTTAAACCTCCGACTGATACCTCATCTAACCAGAACTCTACAAGACTCCCCCTCGGGTCGGCCCTTCGAGCTTAGGTCGACCCCAACTCATATCAGATCAGGTCAATCCTTGAGATCCTAGCCCCTAGCAGCAACCCGAGCTGGCCCCCGTGCTCACCGCCTGGCTACAATCCTCCACGACGAGATCAACACCTAAGCCCTAGCTCCGCATTAACAGCCAACGACTACGAGAATGTGGTCCCTAAACGGTTCCAAAAGACACACTCCACTACGCAATGCTCACTATAATGCTCCCTAAATCTTATCCCTGATTGGCAACATACGCAAGGATTACGGAATCATGAGACAAGTAGCTTCCCACAACCCTATAAAAAGTTATATCCCTCGTTAGGAGCATGTATAAGAAAATAACTCTTCTACTGATATATCATAATTTCCTAGCATCCTCCACCTCTAACTTGAGCGTCGGAGTGACTGTACTGGAATATCTTCGGTTGTCCTCTTAACTCATGTTCATATTCTCAGGCCACCTCCCTGGCGTATCTTTTCAGACGCTAGACGAGGACTTATTCTATCCACCCCTTTTAACCCCACCCGTGAGTTGTCTAGTGACGAGGCGTGGGCAGCATCAATTGTATTATGATTATTTTCATTGTTAGATTATTGAGACTATTTAAATGTTTAATTGATACTAGCAATTGCGTATACGCATTACGTGTGTAATATAATATATAAATACATGTAAATTTTATCTCATCCTAAAATCAAAATTTATTTAGTTAAAATTTAAATTTTTAATTTTTAAATTTTTAAATATATTTTTTTTAATTTGATAAATTATTTTTTAATATTTTAATTTTTATTAAGATATGAATTTTTTATTTCTAATTATAGATTTATCTTTTGAATTTATGTTTTTAAAATTTATGATTTTTGAATTTGTATTTTTAAAATATATAATTTTATTTTCTAAATGTTTAGAATAAGGAATTGAAATTACTAATGAGTCTTAAAAATTTTTTGAAGTGAAAAAAAATGATATTAATGTAATTTAAGTTTGGCTTCGTCATATCAATTGAGAGTTGGTTAGTAAAATCGTGCACACACATTTCGTATGTAATATAATATATAAATACGCGTAAATTTTATTTCATCCTAAGATGAGGATTTATTTAATTAAAATTTAAAATTTAAATTTAAAAATTTTTTTAATATAATTTCAAATTAAATTTTGAAATTATCTTTTTTTTTAATTTGATAGATTATTTTCTAATATTTTAATTTTAGATTAAAATTTAAATTTTTTTAATGATTTATAATTATAGATTTATTTATTTTTATATTTGTATTTTTAAGATTTGAAATTTTATTTTCTGGATTTTTTGAATTTAAAAGATAAAAAAATCAAAATTATTAATAAACCTTGAAATCTTTTCGGTGTAAAAAGGAAAAATCATAATTTAATTTTGAACTTTTTTATCGAATAAATTGAAAGTTGTCAGTGAAAGTCAAATTTTTTAATTAAATAGTAAAATTAATTTTTATTGTCACTAATATATTTTTAATTTTTTTAAATTATGAGTTTTAGATATACGATAGATTATTTTTGTTGTTCGTTTTCAAATGAACAGAATTAATATCCCTTCCAACCTATCTTATCTTATCCAGCACTATTCGAGCAAACCAAGGCGACATGGTGGGCCTACACGGGCGACACCGCGAACCTTGAGCACGAGGCGCCGCCCCTCCTCGTCTGCTGCGTGGCCGCGCGAGAGCAATGGCCGATTGTTGCACGTATCCGAACTCCGACGGTGGTTCCAGACGTGGCGTGGCCTGTTTGGTCGGGCTGGGATATGATCCAACCTTGTCCGTTCATGCTGGATAGAAATTGGTAGACACCGAGACACCCAAGCACTCGAGATGGTTTTTTTGTTGATGTTGTTTTTGTCTTCTTCTTCTTCTCTGAAACAACCGTGTGAATTACTCAACTCCTCTGTGGTCCAGCCATGGATGCTCGCGAGCACGGCCAAGCTTTTAGCTTTTCTTCTTTATCGGTCATGGATTTCGCAGACCGTATGATTATGCTTTTTGGCAACCAATCGCAGTCCGGCTTGTTGCTAATCTAACCATGAGCCCCGTGTCCTGGAAGCTGCCGTGATTCGACGACAAAACCAAGCCCAAAGGTGGCTCCTTTTTCACCTTTCTTTACTTTCTCCCTTTGTATTTGCTGATCTACCGCCTGAGCGGCCTTCGGATCGCTTCCGGTTTGATCTGTGATTTGCTAGGGAGGTAGATGTCGCCGCCTGTGGAGCAAGACTACATAGGCGCCTCGGAGCGGGAGTTTTCCGTGGGAGGCGGCGAGGAAGGGGCACTCAACCTTAGGGCGACGGAGCTCAGGTTGGGGCTGCCCGGGTCAGAGTCGCGCCACCGGGACGACAAGGTCGGGCTAACCCTAGATCTTCTACCCAAGAGCTTTGCCTCCGGCGCCAAGAGGGGGTTCTTCGATGCCATGGATAATGCCGGGATGTGGGGCTTTGCGGCCGGCGAGGGCGGGTCTGAGGTGGACTTGGTGAAAGGCGGCGGCTTGCTATCGACTTCGGACCAGGCCTCTGAACAAGGGAATGTAGGGAAGGTAGCAGCTCACTGCGGCGGTTCCATTGGGAGAGATCGCTCGGTGGCTCCGTCAGCGAAGTAAGTTACTCCGGTTGTGATTGAAACATTGAAAGTTGAGATTTTTGGATTCAGTTCCTTTTCCTAGATAACTAAGTTTATATCTTCATAGTTGAAGAAAGATCTTCATAGTTTAGATCTTCAGAAATGAGAGTGAACTCATACAAAGGTTTTTGAAGTTTGCAAGAAACGGCATGATGGAAAACATGATTTCTGATTGAGAAATAGAGATTTTTTGGATTACTGCTAATGCCTAATCGTACAACCCGCCAAGAATGATTTGTGCATTCTTAGGGGATGATTTGCGTGTTTTCTGACAAGGATAACATAATATCACCTAATGTCGATTGAATGATCTTAAGGACGATTAGTATTATCTTGCTCGGTGACAGGATGCTTGTAATAATTGGTGGTTCAACAAACGCAACGGACGACCACATGGTAGCAACTGTTCAATTTGGCAATTGGGGGGGGGGGGGGGGGGGGGGGGGGGGGGGGGGCGTCATTATTGAAGCAGACATGTCTTGGATGCAAACAAGAGGGAGGCTAAGTTCGCTTACGATTCCATCTTTAATATCGTCTACTACCCGAAAGTGAAGGCGCAATTGTGGTGGTCCAAGGTGGTGCAAGTGGAGGAGGATGAGGTGAGGTTGTTTGTGGGTGAGAGTGCATTAGATAGTCTTAGCCACGGCGAGGGAAATTCTGCAAAATATTTCCATGGTAGGTAGCTAACAACACGAAGCACAAACCAAAAGATTTATCGAAACACAAGGATGAAGGTCTGGGGAGGAAATGGATTTTCAGTCCCATAGACTTACTTTACCAAAAGGTTCGAGATATCTCTTCAATGACAACTTTTCTTGTTATTTCTAAATTTCGGAAAAAAGAGAAACGAGTATCTGTGTACTTCATCATAGTGCAACGATAAAGCATTAGGGTATCCTATATTTTGATACTGAAATTCTTTTCTTCTTTCTTTAGACATTTTGTTCTCTTTTTTCTGATAACAGATTTCTTTTGTGTTCTAGCTTAGAATTGGCTATCGATAGACAGGAATTATGTTCTATTCAGGCCTTTAGCATTTTGGATAGGCGAGAAGATTGGTAACCACCGTTAGAAATTGAATATGCTTTTTTCATGGCAGGGCACAGGTGGTTGGTTGGCCACCAATTCGTAGTTACCGAAAGAATACCATGGCTACAAATCCATCGAAGACTAAAGATGATGCGGAGGGTAAACAAGGGCTAAATTGCCTATATGTGAAGGTTAGCATGGATGGAGCTCCTTATCTCAGAAAAGTTGATCTCAAAATATACAAAAACTACAACGAACTTTCATCGGCACTCGAGAAAATGTTCAGATGCTTCACGATCGGTGAGCAGTTTAGATTTACCTTTATATTCCTTTTTCTGGGTGTAAATTGTTTTGCCATTTCATGTTTTTCAGGTCAGTGTGATTCTCAAGTAACACCAGGCAATGAGGGATTATCCGAGAACCGTTTGACCGACCTTCTAAATGGTTCTCAATACGTACTTACTTACGAAGACAAGGACGGAGACTGGATGCTTGTTGGTGATGTGCCGTGGGGGTCAGTACCTAATCTGTTTAATGTACTTTTTTCTTGTTTTTTTGCATGCGATAATCCTGAGGGTTGTAAGGAAGATAAGGTGATCGACTTGTCAATGCTTGTTTCATTTCAGGATGTTCACAGACTCCTGTAGGCGGCTTCGGATCATGAAAAGTTCAGATGCTATTGGTCTAGGTAAGTATTATTCTTTCGGTTGCTTCTGTTCCATTTTCTATTTCTCAAAATCATGTACCGAGAAGTGCTTGTAGATTGCAAACAACTTGCATTGTATCGTATAGATCTCGGTTTCTGGACCAAAAAGATACTTAAATTTATCGATGGATTAGAATGTCAGGTAATGTGTAGAATTATTAGAAAAGTTGAAATATAATAACACTACTATTTGAGTATATTTATTTGTTGTAGCTCCAAAACAAGAGATTTAACTCGAATAAATGGTGTAAGAGATCTGAATATTACTACCCAAGATAACTATGCATATAGCTCGATGGATAGATAAAATTTAGGGAGTCAAACCTCAGATCCATATTTAAATGTCGAATTTGAACATAAACTCTGTATCGCCTGACTCCTGATAGCCACATACACTCAGATGTGCCACTGGACCTAACATGACTGTCATTTCTTTCTCTAGCTCCAAAGGGCATGAAGTCCCCGAACCACAACTAGGCGCGCAACACACATGAATCAGAAGCTGCAGGACAGATCTTGTTAGTTAGCGATTGTTTGATGTATCTTGTGAGTAAGGCTTGCAAGTAGGTTCCCAATCTTCTTGTTAATCTGCACAACGGACCATGTCTCAAGTTATTACTTTACTTTTTAGAGTGATAAAAGCCAAAGTTTGTAAATTTGCATGTGATGCAATGCCTTTGTGTGAGTCAAAGTGGGTAATCACCCTAAACCCTAAATTCAGTAGGGTTCGCGGGGAAGCCTGTGTCGTTTCGCTACCTCAAGGTCACGGTATTTGTTATTCATAGTTGGGATCACAACAAGTGATGGCTTAGCCACGAGCTCACAAAGAAGCAGCATTTGCAAGCTGGCCACAAACTCATTGTTGGACTCGCGACAAGCAACAAAAGGTGTGCTCGAGAAGACAATGGAGGAAAGAAATATTATTCCATTCAATTTGGGTGAGCAATGAACTTCCAGATGGATTGTTAATCCATCCTTTAACTAAACAAAAAAAAAATCAATTCTCATACAATTCGCCCCTATAAAATTGTTTTTGAGAGTAAACTAAGCATAAAGAATCAGAGTTATGGTCGAAATAAAGCTCCACCGGTTGTAGTTCTCAATGTCATGTACTGCAGTTCCAGGATTCCTTTTCGAATTAATCGGTTTTCGTCGTGCTCCATCCTTAATACACATAAGCAAAGAACACATTGTTGCAGTATCCTTAATAAGATGCATTCGTTTGTACTTTTAACGATCAGCGTTCATGATGCGCAGCTTTGAGGAGTTCATCCCAAGTCGTCAGCTTCTCTCTTGGTTTGTTTCTCAGTTGACCTTCGAATTTTTCCTTGGCATCTATCTTCTCCCATCCACTGAAAGTAACATATTTTACATTCTTACTTTCGAGAATCTGGAGTAGACATTTCCTTCCTGGTTTGGGTGATGTAGAAGCCGGCGCGATCAAACCATTGTTCAGATCCTCTAAAATACTCGCTACCTGCAATTTCAACACCACTCGTCTTGTTGATGCACGCTAGAAGAGGAATAGTTGTATAGCATTGAATCAAAATGTAAATCTTATTTAACAGTTAACCTAATGGTTGATGTTACTACCACATCTCGTAAAGGAAAGGATGAGAATATTCCTATTCGATGAGATTGTGTTAACGTACTGTTTCTTCGGCACAGTACAGGTTTGTTCCAATAATTCCTGTTGGTCCTCTTTTCAACCACCCGACGACATATAAACCTTTCTCCAAGTTTGCTTGCTCTCCCTGGTTGCGGCTGAGCACTCTACCCTTCACATTGGGTACTACGCCTGCCAAAATTCATTATCGTAGTAGAAATCAATGTTATGATACAAAAGAATTGGGTCAGACTAATCCCACGGTAATTACGAAGTATATAAAAACTGAGTTTGGGCAATGGCAAATGAATTAACTGTATAATTAAAGCAATAAATTTATGAAAAAAAAAAAGTTTTTTAGGTCAGGAAACCATTTCAAGTCCAATCATGGACACTGCGAAGGGGCAAGAAAACTGACCTTTGTAATCATCAAAAGGCAATCCATTAACTGGTAGAGACTTGTAGCCAATGCTCTTCAAGACCAATCTAAAAAGAGAGTATGGAATTAAAATAATAAAGCGAGCATTCTCTACATTCAAATTACTCCCGAGAAGAAAAACAAAAAGCTGTAAGGTAAATTGATGTGCTTACCCACAACCGAGTTCCTCAAACTCACCAGTTCCAACCGCAACTTGTTTGCCAGAGAGACCGTTTTCTATTTGAAAAAAAAAACATGTGCACATGATAGTCAGAAAAAAAGAAATCTTGCATTCGAAAGTAAATTGGAAAAGAACACCAACTATCCCATGAAGAGCTAATTGCCACATAGATCTAACCTTTCAGACAAGTCTTCTCAAGACACACACCTCCAACTCTTAATGGATCCTCTGAAGGTAACAGCCTGTGAGGTTTCCTGAAAAATTTGAAGTTCAATTCTCGCTGGGCAACAAGATCACGTTGTTGATGGGAAGTAGCTGATTTACACAGCAAATCATAAACCCGTCTATGAATTCTACTGTTCTTCAGTTCTTCCTATAAAATAGCACGAATAAGCATACACTCCAATAATTTAGGGACCGTAGTAATGCTAGATGATTAATCTTTAATACAAGTACAGTTTTAAGAAAATGAACCATGGTTGCAGAATTAATTGACAATGAACAGCCAAACCTACAATAATCATCCACCTTTTTCATCTAGTCTTAGGACCAATAGTAGCATTGACGACCAGCACAAATATTACCACAGGTTCAAAATTTGTTCCATGCCGGCCATTACAATCAGCATTTTTTGTTCTGGTGGCCGACCAGCATGCAAGATGGTACAAAATGCCTTGAGCCCTCGACATTGCTGCAAGATGCTCCGCCTTTCTCCTCCAAGATGCTCCAAACCCCCCAACATGGCCATGAGAAGCTGCACCTTCCTCCTCTAAGATACTCCAAACCCCCGACACAGCCACTAGAAGCTTAGTCTTCCTCATCAAAGATGCCGCAAACCGCTAACACAACAACGAGAAGCTCTGCCCTCCTCTGAGTTTCCGTGTGTGCTACAAGAAGATCCACCTTCCTCCTCCACAAGCCACATGTCTCTCCAAGGTACACAATTCTTCCACCTCTTCCTCCGCAGTATCCACCTCTTCCTCCGACACCTCCTCTACCTCATACTCCTCTTCCTCCACCTCCTCCTCCGATTGACACCTGTCCAAAATAAGATGATACCGTTTTGAAACAATATCATTCTGATCTCTGGCCAATACTCCAAATCAGATTGAGACTTTAAACCTTGACCAAACTTATTGTGCATTTGATAGCATGCAATGATCCAATAAACTATTACACCCATATATTGGACGAGAGTCACGAGACACTCTAATGCGACACATAACATGTCATAGTGGTCACACATATATGTTAGCCTGTAGGCACCATATGCATGATGTTTTAAATTATCAGGGATAAAAGAGAACCCAATTAGGATTTGATTTATTCACGCAATGAAATTGATTGACCAAAGTTGAGGTAATGATGCTAGACAATAAAGAGGTGACAACCAGCAGAACCTACAATGTACCTCATCGGTTTTCCTCAACTCTTGAGACCAAGACTAGCATTGGCAATGTTCCTTTAGTTATTCCTACAACTAGAACCAATATTATGTTCAAACTTCTAAAAAAACTATGAATTTCTATTTTAAAAGAAAATAGTAAAATATAATCAAAAGTTGTATTAAAAGGCAAGAGTTAAGCCATCTAACAATTACTCATGGTGAATATATTATTCCTTGCAATCTAAATGAGATAGAAAACAAAATTTAGTTAGAAAATAAATGAATTAGATAATAACTATAACTTGCAACTCATGCAGAATGTTTGAAAGTAATATCTACTTCAATGTGGAAGTAAATGCTAGGTTAAGTTGCTGCTAAAAAATCTGACGCATAAGATGTGAAGGGAAAAAAAATCAAGATACAGCATGCATTGCTAATGTATATGACAGGGAATTTGCTGGTATGTGGTGGTAAATACTAAATAGTGTGAACTTAGATAATCTCTTGTGACTGTGTATTAGACAAGCACAGAATGCTAAAATGTCAATGTGGTCACAGATATATTAGACTGTAAGCACCATATATGTCAGTTTATAAATTATCAGGGATAAAAAAGAACCACAATAGAACTTGATGCTATTTTCAGAAGTTAATTAATGCGACGAAATTGATTGACCAATATTGTGATAATGATGCTAGACAATAAAAAAGTGGAATCACAAAAGAAAATAGAACACAAACAAATAAGCGTATAGTTGCTAGTGAATATATACACGATTCTTTCTTTTACACACACACACACACACACATACTTCTTCAGCAGGGGATATAACCAAGTCAGGTTCATCAATGTGAACACGGAGATCTTTCACACCTGCATGACAATCGAAAATAACTGTAATCTCCATTGAACACCATAAAGGTTATGGACTCAATGTCAAGTTATTATTTCTCTAATAAGTTAGGTAGGCTAGGACATGGAATGAACAGATATGTATCCAACAGGAAAAAAGCACTTTGCATCTGCCACAGTTAATGGCATCAGGCATCTAATCCGTTAATCTCTTTGCTCTTCCAGTGTTCATGTTTTGCTCTCAGAGTTAGATTCTTGCACAAAGGAATAACTGTCTCCCAAAAGAGGATATGCACTATAACCAACTTCAGGAGGTTGGATAACTTTTCCATAAAGATGGATTAGATGCCAGTTACGTCCACAGCAACACTTTTCGTAGAAGAAAAATGCTGTTGTATTGAAATCTCTACAGCACATCTTAAAACAAGTCATACCTAAGATTTCACGCAGTTCCTTTGCAGTGCATGCCATCTGTGCTGGGCCCCGTCTTCCAACCAAATAAACCTTTCTTTGTAAAGAAGAAGAATGGGCAAAAGCCCAAACAAAACCCCCATTGTCTACAAATACCCATAGAAAACCTTCTGTTCTAAAAACTTCCTATAAGGCCTCAATATATTAAAAAAAAAATTGAAAATGTGTTTTTAAAGAGGATGAGGCCTTAATAGAGAGTTTTCAAAAAAAATAGGCCCTTTTGGGTGCTTTCAACAATAGGGGTCTTTGGGGGGCTTTTCACCAAAAAGAAAAAATTCAGTATTGGGAACAGATTTTGCAAGGTGAACATTAATGTAGAACAAATGAACAGTTGGTGAGCCAAAAACCTTATGGTGCTCTCATGAAGAGAAACTAAAGCATGCTCAGCAATATCTGTTTTCTGCAATTCACTGGTCGATCGCAAAAGAATGCGTGCCACATCCAAGGCCACATTCCCCTGAAAGCAACGGCATTTGGAATTGGAATTGAAATATTGAGGGGAACAACCATGAAATGAATGAAAGAAGGTACACATTAGAACTAACATTGCAAAACTAAATTGAAACGCAAACAAAATAATGTACATTTTCCTCTACTGAATTGGTAATAAACCACGTTTTTGTTTCAAACAACATAACAGTCTTTTATGAAAACTCTGTTCTTGATCATATGTAAATCAGACTTCTCCACATACAGATGCTCAAGAAATTTGATATGCCTTGATGTTAATTTTTAAATATATATATAACAGGAAAGCCATTAACTGGAAGCAAAGTTCTAAAATTCGTTAGGCGCTAGTCGGACGCCAGGCTAGCGCCTAATGCCTAAGCCGCCTAGGCGGGGACTAGGCGCCGCTAGGCGGATTCCACAGTATCAACATAAAACCCATAATAAATAACATTTTATAACTCTAACACAATAATATCAAATTTAAAATGAGTTCAAAATTACACAACTAATAAAATATCTCAAATTTATTCTATATTTTAACTCACCGAAATGTGAACTTCTTTAGTCGCTCTAATTTCTCTAGCTCTGATTACTCGATACGTGAAAATAAAGTTTGGTGTTAGCCGCTAGGGCAAGCCAACAAATCGATTTTCTTGTTGGACCAAAGTTTAGGGTTTATAAAACTTAAGCCCAACACAAAAAAATAGTTACATTTCAGTTTTTTTTAATTGGGCTTTAAATTTAAAAACCTAAACTAACAAGAATCATGAAAATTCTACGCTATTTCCACGGCACCTAGACGATTCGACCAATTAGTCGGCACCTAGGGTCGCCTAATCCTGCCTAGGCGCTAAGGCCACCTAGGCTGGCCGATTAGGATGTTTTCGGTGCGGCTGGGTGGCGCCTAGCACCTAGGCGGCCGCCTAGGCCGATTTTTAGAACACTGACTGGAAGAGAGAAAAAAATGAATTGCAAGTAGTTTGACAGTCATTTTAAATGCAGGCGAAGTGGTTTGGAGGTGTTTTCAAGAATCATACAAAGAGATCAACCTAAAGAAGAACAACTTGACTTGAACAAGACTTATTTGAATATACTCCTGCATTTTAGGAATAATTGCAAAGAACCTTTAATTTTTACGCAATAGTATAATGCTGCTATTGGAGAATAGATTAGGATAAAAAAATGCATACCTGGATTCAGGGTAGATGAGAGGTCGGTGAGAGAAATTGGAGAAGACTAATAGAACAACGAAACAAAATTAGTCAAAAAAAACAAAGGCAGAAGGGACAAGTGAACCAATCTAGGAGTATGTCATCATAAGAGGAAATTTAGGAGTAAAAGATAAGATAAGGGTGCTAATGGTGCATTTGGTTTGCAAGATTAGCTATTCTATATTTCTATTCCTTATTAATTTTCATGGAATAAGTATCCTATATTTGGTCTGGACTGTGGAGAATGAATTTGGAAAACTAATTCCTAGAATTGTTATTCCTTATTACTTTTCATGGAATAGGTATCCTATATTTGGTTGGAAGAATGAATTTGAAAAACTAATTCCTAGAATCGTTATTCCTTATTGATCCTGCTTAGCCATCCCTTTTGCTATTCCAAGGTATACATAATCCTCTTCTACCCATTTTCCAATTCCAATGATCACATTCTTAGTAGGGTGGACAAGTTAGGCGAACCAAGTGGGTTGAATGAGTCAAACCAAAAGGATGAACAGATGGAGATTGAGAGAGCCAAGCAAAATAGACGAATTGGGAGGGTGGGCTAGTTGGACGGGAGGAGCAGATTAGGACTGGGTGGATTTGTTGAGATGGATGGGATGAGCTAGTCCGGATGAATGAGAAGAATGAGTGGGAAAATAGGCCTAGCAAGTTGGGGAAAATGGATAGGCCTAGTAAGACGAGCAAGTCGGATACACTAGGAAGATCACAAAGGCAAAGTAGGCCAAGCAGATCAGACAAATAGGGTGGGTCAGGTGAGTGAGCAAGCCAAGCAATTGAGGCAAACAGTGTGGGCAAGCCAAGCAATTGGGGCAAACAGTGTGGGCTAAGCAACCCATGTGTTCCAAGCAAACCAGACATAGTGAGGGTTATGCAGAATATCTCTACATAACATACAAGTAAAAATGAACCATCTTTTCCATTCTATAGACCAAATACATAGTCTTATAACTTATTGCATGCCTTCTGTTCCAATTTCTAAAAACAATTGTCACATTCTATCAATTTCAGTCCATGATCCAGATGTACCATCAGAGAAAACAACAATGAAATTTTAAAGCATGGAATGGATGCAGAAGAATCACAATTGGAAAACTCAACCTACACATTGGCATGATTAATGATCCAGATTCTAGGTATCTTTAGTCTGAAACAATATACTTCATTGTGATTAAACGACCGCAAATTTAAAAAATATTACAATTTTTGTTAGCATCAGTTACGTGAGTATAGAATCCGGCAAATAAATTTCAGTAAGATACCTGACCAAGCACAACATTTAAAAAATATTACAATTTTTGTTAGCATCAGTTACGTGAGTATAGAATCCGGCAAATAAATTTCAGTAAGATACCTGACCAAGCACAACAGCTGTATCCGTGCTCTTTAAATCAGGTGCCATGTTATGGTAGTCAGGGTGCCCATTGTACCACCACACAAACTCTCTAGCTGAGTGTATCCCCATCAAATCCTAAAACACAAAATGGAAGTTGAAAATGAACAGACATTGGAAAAAGAATAAATGTCTGAAACAAATGTATTACTACAGGAGTTGGCTTGAGACAGATTAAGAACCTAAAATTATCACAAAGTTGAAGTAAAAGGGAATGCTTTTATAATTTTAGCTGATATCATAACCTCATGTTGCTATACTTCCAATCATACTATGCCATGTTTTGATATAAATACACAGTACAAAACAAAATTGTTTAATTTTTAACTTTAAAATTCTCTATTTTTCCATTGCCTGCTGCAGTGACTGTTGCTATAGCTAGTGGAAATTTCTGAGACAATTATGAGAGTGAAAATGGTACTCTTCATCCATTTAGACGTTCTACCATTTTACCAAATATCTAATAGTTTCTATGTATTAACATTCAAGCTTTTGAACTTCATTCCACAATGATAAGTAAAACAAAACTATCAAGTTTTATTTCATTCATACATTATATAGTGGCATAATGAACTAGTGGAACACTGGTCACAAGCAACATTTCAAATATTAGCACTGCAACACAACTTCTACAGTGCACTTATCAACCTGTAAAGCCTGAGACAAGCGAATCAATACATGTAATGCCCAATAGATGCATAGTTCCATACTCGTGATGAGTTGAGATAAGAATGCAAAGGTGACAGATCAACTGAAAGAAACTTACTTCCCCAGGCACTCCAAGAGATCTGTCACTTTCAGCACCATATGCAACAACAACCTGACCAAGAAACCATAAAGGCTCAATTAAGAATATTAATGGAAAAAAATATAAATTATGAAGTATGAATCACGTCTGCTACTGTCAGACCTTATGAAACTTACCACATCATAAATATCACGGAGCTCAGGCAGATTAACATCAGAACCCAGTGACACATTCCCAAAAAATGAGCATCTCTCATTCAAAGCAACACGAGAGAACTGGTTTATAACAATCTGTTGGCAAATTTCTGATGAATTGAGCACAACAAATAGACATCCTAACGAAAGAATGAGAGCCTACATAACATAGAATAGAAACCAACTAGAATATCTAATTTTATCCAGCAATTTGTTTGAATTGGCATGTTAAAGAATATCAAGTGTCGACAAAGTACGATACTTAATCGACACGATTAGCAAGAGCAACAAGGAGAGATTATAGTAATTTGACAAAATAATATGTTTCAATAGTGCCACATAAGGACACATGATTCAAATGAATCATGATCAGTACCAAGAGAACACCTATACCTACCAAGTCAATATTCATAAGCATCTACAAATATCTTCAACTAACTACATTGATGACAAGTAGGGCTCACATTTTCTACGTTGCCTCGATACTTTACGTTGTCTAGGAAGTTGAATTTCTTCCATATGGAGCCAAAATTCTCAGAGTGGATTTCAAACCACAAGCAAGTAAAACTAAAACGAGCCAGGAAAAACCCAGCCTGATATTTAGGAATATTTGGGAAAGGTTCGAAAGTTCAGGGTTATGACCTAGATTCAATAGCACTAACTCAGACTAGAGGCTATGTGATACAATGTTGCAACATCACCTTCTCCTTTTAATCATAAGCCTTTGTACACACATTGAACACCTCCCCTTCATAACCCTTGTTTTTGTAGTCATATATCATGGATCCAATGCCTCAAAAAGCTTCTTGATTGACACTCCAATTTCTCCAAAATTACATTTAAACTAAAAAATTCTAATCAAGCTGAACTTATCCTCATTTCCCACAAAATAGGGAACACCATTACAACTCAAGCAAGATCTAAATTTCTCAATTATATCTGAGTTGATGAAGAAAGACATTGAAAAGAAGGCAGTGAATGACATCTGTTGTTTGTATTTCAGAAAAAATAAGATTGCAAGATGCGTAGAGATGTCAACTGGCAACAGCAAACCCCACCTATGAAAACCTGACTCAATCATAATGAACTTACAACAGCCACTGCCTAAACCTAGAGAATCTATCTTTGAGAACCAACTGACAATTATCTGTTCTGATCAAAAATCTTTAACTAGCAGGATAATTTTAGTCTTGTTTTATTTCACCATATTTTTGTATTTCTTGTACACGCATTTGTAGCATTAGGCTCATTTTAACATCTCTGCATTTGAAATTAGCAATCAGACAAGAACAAAACTCCAAAAATAGTTGATCTATTTGTCAATATAAATTCTTTAAAGAAAAACAAAATGAAATAAAAAGTTAACATAACGTGCCTTTGTTTCAGGATGATCAGGTGCTACTCCTGAGCGAACTAATCCAAATGGAGTTGGCAATCGATCAAGAATGTCAACTTGTGCCCTTTCCTGTGCCTTTAACATCTGCCAACCAAAATTCCAGTCATGACACTGAACAAAATCTGCAACTTCTTAACAAATAAATAAAATAAAGTTCAGTAGGAACAAGGGACAATCAGAAAAAGAACCTTTTCTGCTGTGTAAAACCCAGCAGGGCCACTGCCAACGACGCAAACGTGGAGAGGTTTATGATTCAAGGAACAAAAACTTTTAGAGCTGATCTGTTTCCACCCACGCAGAAGCGATCCAATCATCATGCTTTCTTAAAAACCCGAATGGAAGCGTAACAGTAACTATACAAGAAGAGTGCCAAATGAGAAAAAGTTTGGCATTCAACAAGCCGAAGGGAAAACACAAAATCAACTATCACGCCCCAAGTAGGTCACTACAGCCGTTGGCATATGAAGCCCGCTACACTACGCGACAGTTTTCCTCAACAGCCACTTAGTTAGAAGCATTCATATTTACCCCGCGAAGCTCCTTCGTTGATGCAAGACGATCCTCACTCACTCAGGGGCTGCTGGAAATGAAGAACAGCAAGAAAACATCAATTTTTACCATTAACATACACCCAAAACTCCGAAATCACAGAAATGCTCAAAACGCACGCTACCGCACGAAGCGGTGATGCGACAGACGAGTATGAAGAGGGACAGGGCTACTGATTACGGAGATGGGGGCTGCACGGAACTGCGACGGCAGGATGACAGCGAACGCGGGCTGCTCGCAGGTGATGAGAGCGACTGCAGGGGCGTCGATCACGGAAAGAGGATAAAAGGGGAGGGGAGACCGCCGGAAGGAGGGGGAAACAAAGGAGCGGCGGCGGCGGCGGCAGCGGAAGTCGCGATAGATATAGGGGATTCAGACGGGCTCATCAATCAAATCGGCCGGGGTTACATTATTTCCAATTTTATAAATAGTATTACCATATAAAATTCTAATTATACAAAAATATTGAGATATTAACTAATTTAAATATGAGTAATGATAGGGACAGTGAATTTGAGACCGTGAATGGGACAGTGAATAACGTGGCAATTATTGTGTACACGTCCGATCGTTGATCGAACACTACCGGCGGCCTTCGGCCGCCGCCCCGAACCAAACTATACTCTGGGGGGCACGGTGAACCCGTCGGGGATCGTCGCAATTGCGATCTCGCATCATTGACCGTCGATTTCGATAGGTTCACCGTTGCCGGCGATCCTGACGAGTTCACCGTCCTCCAAAGGTATAGTTTGATTCAGGACGATAATCAGAGGCCATCGGTGGTGTCCGATCGACGATCGGACGTGTACATATTAAGTGCACGTCATTCACTGTCCCATTTACTGTCCCAAATTCATTGTCCCAATCATTACTCTTTAAGGGTGCGTTTGGTTCAAGTTATCGTATATAACCTTGGTTATGTGATTACCAAGTAATCACATAACCAAGGTAATGGGGAATGAAAGATAACCTGAAGTTGTTTGGTTCTCTCTAGGTAATCAAATAAAATCTTGTTTGTTTAGAGGTAATAGTCTATAACCTAATATAATATTTTACCATATTACCCTTTAGAATTTGTTTAGATAATTTTATTAAAATTTAAATTAAATTTATTTATTTTTTCTCTATTTAATATATTAAAAATCTAATTAAAATATTAAATAAAAAATATTTTAAATTAGTTGTTGGTCGCCGGCCGTCGACGGTGGTCGTTAGTCACCGGTCGTCGCCGGTTGTCGGCCGACGCCGGTCGCCGACCATCGCCAGTCGCCGGCCGACGCCGGTCACCGGCCGTCGCCGGTCGCCGGTCGCAGGCCATCGCCGGTCGTCGGTCGTCGGTCGTCGGCCGTCGCCAGTCGCCAGTCGCTGACCGGCGGTGGTCACCGGCCGTCAGCGGTCGGCGGTGGTCGCCGGCCGTCAGCGGTCGGCGGTGGTCGCCGGCCGCCGGCGGTGGTCGCCGGCCGCCGGCGGTGGTCGTCGGCCGCCGGCGGTGATCGTCGATCATCGTTGTCAATCGTCAGTCGTGAATAACGCTTTCGAAAGTTAATAAATTGTAATGGTTATTTTCGTCTTAAATATAAATATTGAAGGATAATTTTGGAAAAAAAAGTTGCATAACCCCGGAATCAAGAAAAACCTTACTTTCCTAAGGTTTTCCGATTCCTGGTTGCATGACCCTTTTGCTGACGTGTCGGACATCGATCATTACTTGGGAATCGCTGATTATCGAAACCAAACAAAGTTTTCGTTGATAACCTTGGATGGATAACCAAGGTTATCAAGGATAACCCCCAATCAAACGCACCCTAAATATATTGTGATTCACTTAATCAAATTGGTTGACTATCTAAATTACATGCATAAATTTTAAAATTATTAAATTACATATTTAATTTTCATTATAATTCTTTTAGCGCCTAGCTAATAAATTGTTACAGTATAAAGCATAACAATTTATTCCGATAGTATTCATCACTACAACAATATCCTGATTACAATATTATAATAATCAATTGAAAAAAAATATTATTAGTGTTAAAAAGAATTTTATTTTCAATATAGAAATGATATATCCTGATTACAATATTATAATAATCGATTAAAAAAATATGATCAGTGTTAAAAAAAATTATTTTCAATATAGAAATGATATTCAAAAACATGAATATAATTAAAAAATTAGACAAATAAATAAAGCTTGATTTATTTAGGTATTCAATAATTTTATTATATAGTTCAATAATTAATTGAATAATAAATTAATTTATCTCAAATTTAACTCCACATTTATGAAATCTACTTATCCTAAACTTATATACTTTATAGCATTTTAAGAATGTAATTAACATATTATAAATTAATTTCATATTCAACTTTTAAAGTTTCCAAATGTTTAAATCCTAATGAACCTATTGTAGGGATCTATAAGCAAAAAAAATTAAAAATCATAATGGAAATAATAGATCCTTTGAGTGATCCATGCGAAAGAAAATGTATATAAAGTTAATTTACAAATTCTTATCGTATATGTATACCTTTGGCACGTGCCCTTCACTTATCCTGCTTGTCCAAGGTATGTCGAATCTCTTGCACGTTCAAGTGTTCGTGCCTCTATGTGTATCCACATGAACATGATCTCTCAAGCTTCGGAAAAGAATCACCTTTGTGGTGCTAGCCACAAGAGGAGATTTATAAAGCAAGGAGAGAGAGAAGAGGGATTTTGGCCGAGAGAAGGAAGGGAAGGAAAAATGGCAAGTTCATCATCCAAATGACAAGAAAAACTCTTTTATACTCATCCCATGAATATGAAGAGTGTTTGCCCCTTTAGCTTCCCTCCATTAATGCTAATAAAAACCCACTTAGAGCACATTTTCTCATATGGCACATTAACTTCTCTTCATCCAATGAAGAGAAACTTTTCATCTTCCTC
This sequence comes from Boesenbergia rotunda, assembly GCA_024364735.1. NCBI lineage: Eukaryota > Viridiplantae > Streptophyta > Magnoliopsida > Zingiberales > Zingiberaceae > Boesenbergia > Boesenbergia rotunda. The sequence continues at coordinate 217,468 of JAGFNQ010003753.1, forward strand.
TATTATTAATTTATTAAACATTTTAATGAATTAATATCTCATTCAAATGTAGTTGAGTCTAATCTAAATGAGTCAAACTCAAATTAGATCTTAATCTCATAATCTAATTGGATTCACTTGAGTCTAACTCAATTAATTCAATTCGGATCAAATCTTAGTCAAACTAAAATCAATTAATTTTCGAAGCATCGTATCCTTAGTGTGTGACCCAATAGGTTCTCATAGCGTTGGCAATGTGTCTAAACCACTTTAGACATATAAGCATTGAGCGGATCTAGCAATGCATCATTGCTACCCAAGTGACGAGAAAGTCGAGATTCGACTTAACCTCCGTGACTATAACAATGTATGACCTTGTCTTTTTATCCTCAATATCTAGATTGGCCAATGAGGCATAGACCATGTCATCCTCATTAGAGCTGTCAATTTGGGTTGGGCCCGTCGGGTTGGCCCGCCCCGCCAATCAATTTAAACGGATTGGGTTTGAATTTAAGCAAACCAAGCCCGCCACGGGCCAACCCGCCTAGGCCCGCGACCTGCTCGGGTCGGCCCGCGACGGGCTTGGGTTGGCCCGCGGGTTGAGAATCACATGTTAGTTAAGTTTTATGACAATTTATTATCTTTCTTTGTTATTATTTTGAAATAAAAAATAATATTTTTCATCACATAAGTACTCGTTTGTATCCATTTATATTTAAAAAATATATTTCATAACATATTTGATTGATGAAATCTAAACATATGAATTTTTAATTTTTTTTAAAATTTTTTAAAAATATTTTGATGGGCCCGTGGGTTGGCCCGCCTACCCACGACCCGCCTTGAATTGGGTTGGGTTGGGGATTTTTCAACCCGCCTAGATGACAGGTCGCCCCGCCTCGCCCCGCCAAATGGCCGGCCCGCCATGGGCCGACCCGCCCCACCACGGGTTGGCCCGTTTGACAGCTCTAATCCTCATCAATCTTTGTATTTCTTGATCCCCGAGTAGACTCACTCAAATAAATGAGCTCAATATATCATATTGACTCATTTGAGTATGGTCATGCATTTTAGTCGTCCTACTCGATCAAGGGGCCCACAGATATTACTCCACATAATTCGTTACATACCCAATGATCGCCTTTATAGTCTACCCTATTACCGGTGATGTTTGACAATACTAAAGTACATAACTCCTTATGTAGGGAACCGTAGTGACTTCAGGTCTAAGGACTATTCATACTAATAGTCACATGAGAAAGTTTATGTCACTCATATGACAATCTATGAAACTTTCTCATCAGTATACATTCTCTAATGTATACTCATGTGTTAACTTGATATCATATATTCATGACTTGTGAGCTCAAGTCATCAATTGACCTACATGTTAATCTCCATATATTAATATTGTCCTTGAATATTAATGTTTGACTAAGAATGTTTTAGTGTAGTATTCTCTACATCATCTCACTATCGATTCGACCAATCGATATGATGTAAATAAGAACCTACTACCAAGGGCATTATTATACTTAGTCATTTGGCACAAATATAAAGTATAATAACCAAACATGTCTTTATTAATGATAGAATATGATATAAAAGTGTAGAGATCTCCCGGCGACATAAACATAAAAACGCAGCGGAAACAAGATCCCTCGAGCGATCCATGCGAAAGAAAAACTCGTACGAGATTCATCTATCTAATAGAGCTATCTATGTGTATACCTTTGAAGCGTGCCCTTGCGTTTATCCCGCTCGTCCAAGCTATGTCGGATCTCTTGCACGTTCAAGTGTCCGTGCCTCTATGCGTATCCACACGAACACGATCTCTCAACTTTGGAGAAGAACTACCTTAGTTGTGCTAGCAACTTGAAGTAGTTCACAAAAGCACCAAGAACCCCAAAGAAAGGGTTTCGGCCAAGAGGGAGAAGAGGAGGATGAAAGGAAGGAAAGATGACTTAACTTCATCCAAATGACAAGAAAACCCTTTCATACTCATCCCATGAATATGAAAAGTTTTTGTCCCTTTAGCTTCCCTTTATTAAAGCCAATAAAGAGCACATCTTCTCATATGACTCTTCAACTTCTCTTCATTCAATGAAGAGAATCTTTTCATCCTCCTCTATTATTAATTTATTAAACATTTTAATTAATTAATATCTCATCCAAATATGGTTGAGTCTAATTTAAATGAGTCTAACTCAAATTAGACCTCAATTTCATAATCCAATTGGATTCACTTGAGTCTAACTCAATCAATCCAATTCGGATCAAATCTTAGTCAAACTAAGATCAATTAATCTCCAAAGCATCGTGTCCTTAGTGTGTGACCCAATAGGTTCTTGTAACGTTGGCAATGTGTCTAAACCGCTTTAAACACATAACCAATGAGCGGCATCTATCAATGCATCATTGCTACCCAAGTAACAAGAAAGTTGATATCCGACTTAACCTCCATGACTATGACAATATATGACATTGTCCTTCTATCTTCGATATCTAGATTGACTAATGAGGCATATATTGTGTCATCCTCGATCAATCTTTGTGTTTCTTGATCCCCAAGTAGACTCACTCAAACAAATGAGCTCAATATCTCATATTGACTCATTTAAGTATGGTCATGCGTTTTAGCAGTCCTACTGGATCAAGGGGCCCACAGATATCATTCCCGTCATATGGGAGGGATAGATCTCATCTACATCACTCACATCCCTCCTCATAATTCATTATATACCCAATGATCGCCTTTATAGTCTACCCTGTTACGGTTGACGTTGACGATATCAAAGTACATAACTCTTCATATAGGGAATCGTAGTGATAACATGTGTGAAATACATGTATAATGATAACATGAATAGGACATGAAAACACATGTAGCATGAAAACTATTTTATAACAAAAATGTTCAAGTAAAGTTTGTATAACAAAAAAAAGAAAAACACAATATGATAATCAAATTCTTCATATAACTTAGTACAGCCTATATATAAGGGTCGTTCTCCATCTATTGCTAGCTCCTCAAATTCTATAGCTTGATGTGGTTTGTGAGGTATGTTCGATGTTTGTCTTTCAGCTCTGTCAATTTCTTCATTTGATGCCAATGGTACTGTTGATGCAGTCTAACCCGATTGTTGTTTTGGTATTGACAACGATTTAAGTTTAGTTGAATGAATTTGGATTAAGTCCAGGTGGATCTGGGAGATTGCACGCTGGCATGGGAGAAGACCTAGTGGGACTAGGTGAAGTGGAAAAGACCTAGTGGGACTAGGCACACTTAGTGGGACTAGGTGAAATCCTGGTGAGTGAAGCCAGGTCCTAGCTTGGGAAGCTAGGTTGAGTGAAACCCTGGCTTGGGAAGCCAGGTCCTAGCTTGGGAAGCTAGGTTGGATGAAACCCTGGCTTGGGAAGCCAGGTTCTAGCTTGGGAAGCTAGGTTGGATGAAATCCTGGTGAGTGAAGCCAGGTCCTAACTTGGGAAGCCAGGTTGAGTGAAACCCTAACTTGGGATGCTAGGTTGACTGAAATCTTGGCTTGGGAAGCCAGGTCCTAGCTTGGGAAGCTAGGTTGGATGAAACCCTAGCTTGGGAAGCCAGGTCCTAGCTTGGGAAGCTAGGTTGGATGAAATCCTAGTGAGTGAAGCTAGGTCCCAGCTTGGGAAGCTAGGTTGAAGTCCCGGTGAGTGAAATTGGGCACGGAGCCTTGGTCCGGGGGACTGAGCACGAGTCAGAGAAGGCTGGTAGCCTGTTCTCTTGACTTAGAGTGGATTTGGCCTTGCCTGGATCGGTCTGGTGACCGATCAGGGAAGTTGGCACAGAGTTCCTTTGTGGATCGGTCTGGTGACCGATCCAGTGATGTCTGATCGGTCTGGTGACCAATCAGGGAGCATACAGAGACTTTGAAAACCTTACTGTTCGACTCCTGATCGGTCTGGTGACCGATCAGGGAGACTATTCAGATCGTTCTGGTGAACGATCAATTGTTGCGAGCTTCTCACTATAACCGATTAGGCTGGAGCCTGATCAGTCAGGAGGTGCTCTGATCGGTCCCCAGATCAATCAAGCCACACCCTGATCGGTCTGGTGACTGATCAGTGGGTTTGGGCTGCAAAGCTGAAAAAACACTCTGTGAAGGGGTGGATCGGTCTGGTGACCGATCCACGACATGGGATCGATCAGGGTGACCGATCACAAGAAGGTCGTGATTCCGAATTTCTCACCGTGGACCGATCAGGCTGGAGCCTGATCGGACTGGATCTGTCCTGATCGGTCTGGTGACCGATCAGGGGTCACTCTGATCGGTTTGGTGACCGATCAGTAGTTGCAGCTTTAATTCAAATACGATGTCAGACGCTCTGATCGCGTCTGTTTTCTCGTCTGACACACTGATACTCTGCTGATATGGTTTGATATTCATTTTCTAAGGGTCTGCTAAGTGTGCAGGTGATACAGGAGGATTCAAATACTCAAGGAGGGTCAAAGGGAGACTTTCCATCGAGCAGGTTTGGATGCTTTCGTTTTTCAGGTTTCAACGGCTTCTGAGGCACGGCTGGTGACTGATGGAGGCTCAGCTGGAGAGGGACTTTAGTGGACTGAGTGCTCAGGGAGGTCAGTGGGTTCAGGCTGTGCTCAGGTGATGCTGATGGAGCCTGGGATGAAGCAGGAGCTTAAGAGGAAGATGAGAAGCAGAGGAGAAAGTAGAACGAACAGGAAAACAAGCAAGTGTGGCTGTGGGTTTCGCTGTTGTTGTGCTCCTTATGTAGCTTCTCTCTTGAGCTTTCTTGCTACTATCTTGTGAAAGGTTCCTCCTTAGTCTCGTGAGCTTTATCTTGTATCCTATTGAGACGCTTGTGGAGAGGTTTCTCTATCGAGAAGGAGGCGTTGTTTTATCCGGGTCACCGGGGCTTGATCTGCCAACGATCAAGGGATCGCCCACCTCACGGGCACGCCAAGGAGTAGGGGTAAGTTATCCCCGAACCTTGTAAATCCTTTGTGTTAGCGTCGGTTTGTTTTCCTTCCTTATCTGTTTTCTTTCTGTGCTTTGTGTTTCCGCTGCTAATCTGATCACAGGAAGAAGAAGAAGTTCGAAGCGTAAGATTTGAGTGTCTGACTACATTCACCCCCCCCCCCCCACCCTCTATAGCCATCCAAGCACCAACAAGTGGTATCAGAGCTTGGGGCTCTGTTCAAGTGGCTTAACATCCGAGAGCTTACAACAAAATGGCCATGGGAGGAGAAGACTTCAGTACAAACAGACCTCCATTCCTTGACGACACTGATTTTCCATATTGGAGGTCAAGGATGGAGTTCTACCTCAAAACCAACATCAACATGTGGTTTGCTGTCAAGGAGGGTTTTTCCACTCCTAAAGATGCTGATGGAAAAGAGTTGGATTTTTCAAAGTGGTCGGCAGAGCAAATCCGGAAAGGTGAGGCTAATGCAAAAGCTGTCGTGACCTTGCAATGTGGGATGACCAAGGACCAACTAATCAATGTTGGTCCCTTCACAAGTGCTAAAGACCTATGGAGCAAGCTCATTGAGCTCCATGAAGGCACTCATGAAACCCGGACAACCAAGAAGGACCTTCTCAGCCAACTTCAAAACCTTTCCATGGAAGAAAATGAAAAGGTAAGTGAACTCCATGGACAATTCAAGGAGATTCTCAACGGCTTGCATTCCGTCAATGAAAAGGTAGAAAACCGAGATCTTGTAAGGTATGTCCTTAAATCATTCCCTAGAAACGCCTTGTGGTCATCCATGGTGGATGCTTACAAGGTTTCCAAGGATTTCTCTTTTGTTAAGTTAGAAGATCTATTTTGTGAAATGGAACTACATGAGATCTCTAACCAAAGCCCAAAGGAGAAAGGGTTGGCTTTAGTGGCAGGTGACCGAAAGAAGGAGGAGAGGAAGAAGGAAATGGAGGAGAAGAACACTCATTAATTTACTTTCATGGCACTAGAGGAGTCAAAGGAGGAGAGTGATAAATCAAGTGACTCCTCAACCGCGCCTTCATCATCTTCGGATGATGAAGAGGTAATTTCTCCTGAGTTAGATAAGTGCTATAGAACAATAGCTTGCTTGACAAACATGCTTAAGAAATCTAAGGCCAAAGTTAAATCTTTAAAATTAGAAGTAGAAAATTTGAAAACCTCTAAGGATGAGGTAATTGATGTTATGCATGATAAGTTCCTTGAGGATGAAAATAAGGATTTGAAGAGCAAAATTGAAAACCTCAAGAATATTCTTGAGAAGTTTTCAATTGGCTCAAAAACCTTAGACATAGTACTAAATTCCCAAAGGGCGGTTTACAACAAGGCCGGTATAGGTTACCGACCTAAAGAACCAACATTTGTATCATTAATGTCAAGAACCCACTTTAGATCATCAAATGATTTTAGGGTTCAAAAGTCAAAAAGAAAATGACTAAAGCATGAGTGCCAAAGTCATTCATTGTAGATGCTTTAGGTCCCAAAATATGGGTACCTAATGTTAATGCAGTCTAACCCTGATTATTATTTTGGTGTTGACACCGATTTTAGTTTAGGTTGATAATGATTATGATTAAGTCCTGATCGGGTATTAGGCACGGTGTTGAAAAGTCCTAACCTAGAGGGTCAGGTGTGAGAAAAATCCTAGCTTGGAGGGCTAGGTGTGGAAAAGTCCTAACCTGGAGGGTTAGGTGTGGAAAATCCTAACTTAGAGGGCTAGGTGTGAAAAGTCCTAACCTGGGGGGTTAGGTGTAAAAAATCCTAGCTTGGAGGGCTAGGTGTGAAAAGTCCTAACCTGGAGGGTTAGGTGTGGAAAATCCTAGCTTGGAGGGCCCCTAGCTTGGAGGGCCCCTAGCTTGGAGGGCTAGGTGTGAAAAGTCCTAACCTGGAGGGTTAGGTGTGGAAAAATCCTAGCTTGGAAGGCTAGGTGTGAAAATTCCTAACCTAGAGGGTTAGGTGTGAAAAAGTCCTGGCTTGGAGGGCCAGGTCCTAGCTTAGAGGGCTAGGTTGTGGAAAAGTACTGGCTTGGAGGGTCAGGTCCTAGCTTGGAGGGCTAGGTTGATGAAATCCTGGCTTGAAGGGCCAGGTCCTAGCTTGGAGGGCTAGGTTGGAGTCCCTGGATCGGTCTGGTGACCGATCAGGAAAGTTGGCACGGTGCTCCTTCGTGGATCGGTCTGGTGACCGATCCAGCAATGACTGATCGGACTGGTGACCGATCAGGGAGCATACAGTGAGGTTGAAAACCTGCTGCTCCGCTCCTGATCGGTCTGGTGACCGATCAGGGAGCATGCAGTTCACTCACTGCTCTGCTCCTGATCGGTCTGGTGACCGATCAAGGAGCATACAGTGGGTTTTGGTTCCCCTTACTGCTTAGCTCCTGATCGGTCTGGTGACTGATCTGGGACACTGTTCGGATCGTTCTGGTAAATGATCAAGTGTCGCGAGTTCCTCACTATGACCGATCAGGACGAAGCCTGATCGGTCTGAGCATGCCCTGATCGGTCTGGTGACCGATCAGGAGGGTTGAACTGCGGAGCTAAGAAATCGCCCTGCAAAGGGGTGGATCGGACTGGTGATCGATCCACAACCTGGGATCGGTCTGGTGATTGGTCCCAGAGAAATCGTGATATCTGATTGAGCATTGGGGATCGATCAGGATGGAGCCTGATCGGTCTGAACCCACTCTGATCGGTCTGGTGACCGATCAGGAGGCTCTCTGATTGGTCCGGTGACCGATCACTTTAATTCAAAATGCACTGTCAGACGCTCTGATCACGTCTGAACACATCTGATTTCTCTGTGCTTAATCTCTGATACTT
>JAGFNQ010003753.1:227818-267982 GCA_024364735.1 Boesenbergia rotunda
GATTTCAGTTTAGTTGAATGAATTTGAATTAAGTCCAGGTGGATCTGGGAGATCGCACGCTGGCATGGGAGAAGACCTAGTGGGACTAGGTGAAGTGGAAAAGACCTAGTGGGACTAGGTGAAATCCTGGTGAGTGAAGCCAGGTCCTAGCTTGGGAAGCTAGGTTGAGTGAAACCCTGGCTTGGGAAGCCAGGTCCTAGCTTGGGAAGCTAGGTTGACTGAAATCCTGGCTTGGGAAGCCAGGTCCTAGCTTTGAAAGCTAGGTTGGATGAAACCCTAGCTTGGGAAGCCAGGTCCTAGCTTGGTAAGCTAGGTTGGATGAAATCCTGGTGAGTGAAACCAGGTCCTAGATTGGGAAGCCAGGTTGAGTGAAACTCTGGCTTGGGAAGGCAGGTCCTAGCTTGGGAAGCTAGGTTGGATGAAACCCTGGATTGGGAAGCTAGGTCCTAGCTTGGGAAGCTAGGTTGGATGAAATCCTGGTGAGTGAAGCCAGGTCCCAGCTTGGGAAGCTAGGTTGAAGTCCCGGTGAGTGAAACTGGGCACGGAGCCTTGGTCCGGGAGACTAAGCACGAGTCAAAGAAGGCTGGGAGCCTGTTCTCTTGAGTTAGAGTGGATTTGGCCTTGCCTGGATCGGTCTGGTGACGGATCAGGGAAGTTGGCACGGAATTCCTTCGTGGATCGGTCTGGTGACCAATCCAGTGATGTCTGATCGGTCTGGTGACCGATCAGGGAGCATACAGAGACTTTGGAAACCTTACTGTTCGGCTCCTGATCAGTCTGGTGACCGATCAGGGAGACTATTCAGATCGTTCTGGTGAATGATCAATTGTCGCGATCTTCTCACTATAACCGATCAGGCTGGAGCCTGATCGGTCAGGAGGTGCTCTGATCGGTCCCCAGACCGATCAGGCCACACCCTGATTGGTCTGGTGACCGATCAGTGGGTTTGGGCTGCGAAGCTGAAAAAACACTCTGTGAAGGGGTGGATCGGTCTAGTGACCGATCCACGACATGGGATCGGTCAGGGTGACCGATCACAAGAAGGTCGCGATTCCGAATTTCTCACCGTGGACCGATCAGGCTGGAGCCTGATCGGACTGGACCTGTCCTGATCGGTCTGGTGACCGATCAGGGGTCACTCTGATCGGTTTGGTGACCGATCAGTAGTTGCAGCTTTAATTCAAATACGCTGTCAGACGCTCTGATCGCATCTGTTTTCTCGTCTGACACACTGATACTCTGCTGATATGGTTTGATATTCATTTGCTAAGGGTCTGCTAAGTGTGCAGGTGATACAGGAGGATTCAAACACTCAAGGAGGGTCAAAGGGAGACTTTCCATCGAGCAGGTTTGAATGCTTTCGTTTTTCAGGTTTCAACGGCTTCTGAGGCACGGCTGGCGACTAATGGAGGCTCAGCTGGAGAGGGACTTCAGTGGACTGAGTGCTCAGGGAGGTCAGTGGGTTCAGGCTGTGCTCAGGTGATGCTGATGGAGCCTGGGATAAAGCAGGAGCTTAAGAGAAAGATGAGAAGCAGAGGAGAAAGTAGAACGAACAGGAAAACAAGCAAGTGTGGCTGTGGGTTTCGCTGTTGTTGTGCTCCTTGTGTAGCTTCTCTCTTGAGCTTTCTTGCTACTGTCTTGTGAAAGGTTCCTCCTTAGTCTCGTGAGCTTTATCTTATATCCTATTGAGACGCTTGTGGAGAGGTTTCTTCACCGAGAAGGAGGCGCTGTTTTATCCGGGTCACCGGGGCTTGATCTGTCGACGATCAAGGGATTGCCCACCTCACGGGCACGCCAAGGAGTAGGGGCAAGTTATCCCCGAACCTTGTACATTCTTTGTGTTAGCGTCGGTTTGTTTTCCTTCCTTGTCTATTTTCTTTCTGTGCTTTGTGTTTCCGCTGCTAATCTGATCACAGGAAGAAGAAGAAGTTCGAAGCACATGATTTGAGTGTCTAGCTACATTCCCCCTCCCCTCCCCCCCTCTATAGTCATCCAAGCACCAACAAGTACTTCACTTGTGTGTTGCCTATCAACCCCGAAAGCATCTTCTATCATGTTGCGAATTGGATCTTCATTAAGCACAACATCTTGAATGAGATCCAAAGCATCACTATTTAATATATTACTTGTTTCCCCGCTACTTGACTCCCCATGGCAAAACCAAATTGTATACCCTTTTGGAAATTGAGTATAGATTAAGTGATCGTACACTCCTTCCCTAGATTGCCATTTTTGAAAACCACATTGTGCACAAGGACATATTGTTTTGCCATCAACTGAATTATGTTCAAAGGCAAAATCAATAAAACCCCTAACCCCTTATTCATATTCAACTAAATTCCATAGCTTAGTAATCGATGACTTGTCCATTTTATTATTGTTACAATCGTCCTATTGAATTCAAAAAAAAAATTCAATGGAATACTTGTATATAAACTATTATTACTTTGATAAGAATAGGTATTGATGAATCTTATAAAAGGAGATTATTACAAAAAATCATACAATCTAACACTTGAATTTCACATGCACTAAACCAAAATACCGACCTCCCCATTATTAATGAGCTCATCCATAGCTATATGCATCAGGTAAATCAGTTTGGAGATTGCTATTAGGTACATTGTTAATAAGTTACCATGAATTCAATCTTCTAATGAAGTGGATAAAGCTAGCTCTAATTGGTGAGGATAAGTTGTTTGACTTAAGCCTCAACATCGAGCAAAACAATTCCATAACAAGTTGTCTCAAGAATTTTAGCTGAACAGAGACTTTAAATGCAGAGGATAAGTTCTTCTGCGATAAATACTACAGGTGATTTACATGGCTTCTATAATTTAAAGTATACTTATTTCACCTTAAGCAATCATCATACTTTGCTTTTACCTTCATTTCACTGGCGGTCTAACTAATAGTCTGCAATTGTTACATTTTGTATGTTAAGCACAAAGTGAAATCAAAAACTTTGTATTCCATTTCTGCCGATTGGCTAAAAGGGATAAAATTTCTATTGTCTGTTTACTTCTATTAATAAATGAGAAGGAAGAAGAGAGGGTGAGAGGGATACCTGTTATGGAGGATGGCGATGGTGTGTACGAGCCGAGACCGCGAGATGGCGATGGTGTGTGAGGAAGCGAGATGACAAAGACCGCGAGATGGCAAGTCTGCAAGATGGCGACCGCGAACGACGAACGACGAACGGCGAACGGCGAACGGCGAACGATGAACGGTGACGGCGAGCACAAACTTTTTCGTGAGGATGAGGGTACGAACGTTTTGGTGAGGAAGGGGCGGTGTTTAGGTCGCGAACGTTTTATCTAGGGCAAACTAAAGTGCTTCCAAATATTTCACACGCAAATGCCTTTTTAATTTTTTTTCATTTTAAAAATATAAGAGTGAAAATAAACAATTATAATTTAAAATTAACTATTATGTTAAAAAATAAAAAAAAACTCTAATTTGTCAAAAATAAATAAATAAATTTTAGAATGATAAATATTATGATTTTATAAATTTGTGAGTAATCCAATTAATGGATAGAAAAATTAATTATTTAATTATTTAAGTATTTTATTAGTTTATTAAATCGTTAATAATATATATTAGTAAAATTTTTTTATATGTATGGTAATTTAATTAATATTTTTAGTAGAAAAATATGAAATTATCTAATTAATTTTTAATTATTTTTTATTTTTAATCAAATCTTTTTAAAAATAATTTACATATGAGTTACCTATAAATATAAATATCATTGTGGTTAATATAATTTACATATAAATATAAACTTTACACTTTATGACGGTTTTGTAACCACCATTATATTTATAGATGAAAATTTTTTCAGCGGTTATGCAAAATCGCTGCTATAATGTAGTTTCTATAGCAATTCTACAAAACTGACACTATAGCTTTTTGCGACGGTTGCGTAAAACCATCGCGAAATGTTAGCATAAAATGTGACCACCGCGTAAATCGCCACTACATACAACAAATTAGCGGTGGTTAATATGAAACTACCGCTAAATTCCATTAATTTGCAGCAGTTTCCAAACCGTCGCAAACACTGCAGTGAAATACTTATTTTGCGGCGGTTCATCATAACCATCGCAAAACAACCGTCGCTAAATTTCATTTTTGGTGTAGTGTGACTTCAGGTCTAAGGACTATTCATACTAATAGTCACATGAGAAAGTTTATGACACTCATGTGACAATCTATGAAACTTTCTCATGGCGGGTCAATTCAGTACACATTCTCTAATGTATACCCTTGTGTCAACTTGATATCACATATCCATGACTTGTGAGCTCAAGTCATCAATTGACCTACATGCTAGTCTCCATGCATTAATATTGTCCTTGAATATTAATGCTTGACTAGGAATGGTTTAATATAGTATTCTCTACATTATCTCACTATCGATTCAACCAATCGATATGATGTAGAAAAAAATCTATTACCTAATGACAGTATTATACTTAGTTATTTGGCACAAATATAAAGTAAGTATAATAACCAAACATGTCTTTATTAATGATAGAATATAATACAAAAAATTCCTGGTCAATTATCACATAATTGACTCTAGGGCTCCTACTAACAAAAATGTCCCTAGTGAATCATCACATAATTGGCTCTAGGGTTCCTACTAACAATCTCCCACTAGCACTGGTGTCAATCACTGTAATATCTAATACCCAGTGACCTAGTGTGACCATCATGCTTCTTTTGTGCCAAAGTCTTGGTCAAAGAATCCGAGTTGTTAACATCAGTGGGTACTCTGCATATCCTCACATCTCCTCTATCGATGATCTCTCGAATGAGATAGAACCGTCATAGTATGTGTTTGGTCCGCTGATGAGAGCGAGGTTCCTTAGCCTATGCAATAGCCCTATTGTTGTCACAATAGAGGTCTATTGGGTCTGCTATACTATTTCAAAAAGGTTGGAACCGCCAACCCAGCGGCCCCCTGGTCTCTGCCCCACAAGTGTCCAGAGGGGGTAATAAATCAAAGATGACAAAATTTAATCCATTGGTGGTGGTCTGCTATACTAGAAACCACACCAAGCTCTGTAATGAACTTCCGGATCCAAACAAGCTCTTTTGTTGCATCAGGCACAACAATACACTCGACCTCTGTTGTAGAATCTACGATTGTGTCCTGCTTCAAACTCTTCCATCTTACAACACCACCATTCAAGCAAAATACATATCTTGACTGCGATCTGAAATCATCCCTATCGATTTGGAAGCATGCGTCACTGTAACCCTTTACAGCTAGCTCCTTATTATCTCCAAATATCAAGAAATATTCTTTAGTCCTTCGTAAGTACTTAAGAATATTCTTGACAGCTGTCCAATGACTTTCACCTGAATCTGACTGGTATCTGCTCGTCATGCTCAAACTATACGAGACATCTAGACGAGTACAAAGCATGACGTACATGATAGACCATATAACGGATGCATAAGGGATCTGATCCATGCGGTATATCTCCTCCTTAAAAGAGGGACATTGAGTCTTTAAAAGACTTACACCATGTGACATCGGCATAAATCTCTTCTTGGAATTCTGTATGGCAAAATGATTAAGCACCTTGTCAACATATGTACTCTGACTTAAGCCAAGCAATTTTTAGATCTATCTCTATAGATCTTGATACCTAGGATATAGGCTGCTTCACCTAAGTCTTTCATTGAGAAACAATTCCCTAGCCACGTCTTCACAGACTATAATGAAGGGATATTATTTCCATGAGGAGTATGTCATCCACATAAAAGATCAGGAAGATAATTGTGCTCCCACTAACCCTCTTGTAGACACAGGGTTCATCTTCATTCTTGATGAAACCAAATGATTTGATTGCATCATCGAATCGAAGATTCCAGCTTTGAGAAGTTTGCTTTAGCCCATAAATGGACCTTTGCAACTTACATACCTTTTCATTATGCTCTGGATCTACAAAACCCTTAGGTTGTATCATGTACACATCCTCGAGTAAATTCCCATTTAGGAATGTGATTTTGACATTCATCTGCCAAATCTCATAATCATGGTAAGCTGCAATAGCAAGCATGATTTGAATAACTTAAGCATCGCAACTGGTGAAAAGGTTTCATCATAGTCGATACTATGAATGTGCTTGAAACCTTTGGCTACCAATCACCCTTTATAGGTATGCATAAGACCATCCATGTCAGTCTTTCTTTTAAAGACCCACTTACACCCAATGGGTTTAATTTTCTCAGGTGGATCAACCAAAGTCCATACTTAATTAGTGTACATGGATCCTATTTCGGACTTCATGGCCTCTAACCATTTCTCAAAATCTGGGCTCATCACAGCTTCTTGATAGGATGTAGGCTCATTCAACTCAACAAGCATAATGTTATCACGGTTAGACAAGAGAAATGAGTATCTCTTAGGCTGACGACGTATCCTATCAGATCTGTGAAGAGGTTGGTCTACTTGAACAGGTTGTTGCTCCACAACTTTTTGTGCAACAATCTCATAATTTATAACACTTTGTGGTGCATGTTTAATATCCATCAAGGCCTCAGTACTATCTGCATCTTGAACTTCTTCAAGTTGGATTTTACTCCCACTATTTCTTCTAGAAATAAACTCTCTTTCAAAAAAAATATCATTTCTAGCTATAAACACTTTGCCAAGTGTGGGATTGTAGAAGTAATATCCCTTCGTTTTCTTGGGATATCCTACAAAATAGTACTCATCAGATTTGGGTCCAAGTTTATCTGAGACTTAACGTCGAACGTAAGCCTCACAACCCCAAATCCTCATAAAAGACATCATGAGACTCTTCCCAGTCCATATCGTATATGGTGTCTTTATGACGATCTTTGATGGAGCTCGGTTAAGTGTAAAACGAGTTGTCTCTAGAGCGAATCCCTAGAAGAAAGTAGGAAGATCTCTTTGACTCATCATCGATCGTACCATATCTAATAGAGTACAATTTCTCCACTCAGGCACACAATTCCATTGTAATGTTCCAGGTGGAGTAAGTTGGGATATGATCCCACATTCTGCTAGATGGTCACGAAACTCTTGGCTAAGGTATTCACCACCTCGATCTAATCGAAACATCTTAATACTCTTGCCAATTTGGTTTTGTACTTCACTCTTAAATTCTTTGAACTTTTCAAAGGATTCCGATTTGTATTCCATGAGATACACATAGTCGTATCTACTGACATCATCAGTGAAAGTGATAAAGTAATGATAGCCTCCTCTGGCTGCCACATTGAATAAGCCACATACATTAGTATGTATGAGTCCTAACAAGTCTGTCACTCTTTCGTCATGTCCACTAAATGAAGTCTTGGTCATCTTGTCTAGAAGGCAAGATTCACATGTCTCATATGATTCAAAATCAAATGAGTCCAGTAATCTATATATCCTTATGGAGCTGGGATATGCGACTCTCATTTATATGACCTAAGCAATAATGTCAGAGATACATTTGGTTCAAATCATTTGGTTTGAATCGTTTAGTATTTATGTTACAGATTGGGTTCTCTAAGTCTAGAACATATAGTCAATTCATAAGAGGTGCACTATGTTGGTGTCGGAAGCACCAAAGTCAAACATTTGTTTTGATAATGGCAAAAGGTTCAGAAGTTAAGATTTGTTGTGATCTAACAATGCTGATCAAGTGTGCAAGAAAAGTCCTAGGTACACTAGACACTAAGTCCTAGTTCTATGAATTGGGTACTAAGTCCTGGTCGCGGACTGGGCAACTAAGTCCTGACGTAAGGTTGGGCACGAAGACCTGGTGAGTGAAGATGGGCACGAAGACATGGTCGAGAACTGGACACCGAAGACCTGGTGAGTGAAACTGAGCACTAAGACCTGGTCGAGGACTGGCTACCGAATACCTAGTGAGTGAAGCTAGGCAAAAGTCCAACTGGAGGAGCCGGTTGGCAAAAAGATAAATTCTCCCGAGAGGAGTAGGTGAGGATGCGTTCCCCGTAGGAGGGAACATTAGGCGTCGGTTCGACCTAGGGTTCCATTTGGGAGACCTAAAGTCAGAACCAAGACAGCTCAGGTTGTAAATAATGTTCTAATCTTATCATTTGTATGCTTTGTATATCTTTGGAACTAACCTTGGATGCAGGAACGAATGGAAGGAGTTTTCTGCACTTAGGCGTCACAATGGAGTGAGGCGCCCTAGCTGGGCTAGGCGCCTGTATTGAGACAGGCGCCCCAGTGAAGGGTTAAACAGAGCATTCAAAGCAAATTTCCACGCAAGCCTCTGTACCAAATCAAGCTAGGTTAACACAGGCGCCCCAGTCAGCTCAGGCGCCCCAGTTGAAGGGATAAGCGCTAGCCAAGTCTGCGGATTGGAGTTCTCGCAGGATAGGCCACGTGTCAGGCACCCCCTTCAACACAGGCGCCCCCACTAACCAGTATAAATAGGGGTTCACCCCCAAGGCTTCAGAATAACTTGAAAATCTCGCTCTCAACACTTTCGTTCAAGCTCTCCGTACTCGCGATTCAAGCGTTGACGACGACCCGCTGCTCTGAACTTCCAACCTCTCCGGTCATCGGTAAAAGTTTAATTCTTTAAGTGTTGTAATTTCATTTTCAGTTCTATATTTGTACTCCAACTTGTAACTCTTTTCGAATATAGAATTGCCCATCGTAAACGGTCAAGGACCGTGGGCCTTGGAGTAGGAGCTGACCGCAACTCCGAACCAAGTAAAAAAGAAATCGTGTTAGCGATTGATTTTACTATTTCTACTGCGTAATTGCTCTCTTTGTCCGAAAATTTTTACGATCGATATTCACCCCCCCCTCTATCGATTCAATCCGATCCCACACACTATAATAGAACATGTCATTTAACATTATAGAACAACATTTATCATTTATGATAAATAAAAAGTCTTTCTTATCTAAACCAGATACAAAAATTATGTTCTTAGTTAGTGCAGATACATAAAAGCACTCCTCTAGTTCTAAGATAAGCCCAGTAGGCAAAGAAAAGGAATATGTTCCTACAGCTATAGCAGCAACTCTTGTGTCATTGCCTACTCGTAGGTCTACTTCGCCCTTTGTCAACGATCTAACTCTTTGAAGGCCCTGCACATTAGTACAAATGTGAGATGCACAACCGGTATCTAATACACAAGAAGAGGAAATAGATAGATTGACTTCTATAACAAAAATACCTGAGGCAGAAGTTTCACTTCTTTTCTTCTTTACTTCCTCTAGGTAGAGTTTGCAATTCCGCTTCCAATGTTCGGTCTCACCACGGTGGAAGTAGGTCCCTTCCTTAGGCACCCCGCCTTTGGCCTTTAGTGTAGTAGAGTTGGCCTTGCCTTTGGCTTGGGTCTTACCCTTGCCCTTAGACTTTCATTTGCCTTTGCCCTTCTGTACCATCAGTACATTACTGGTCTTGGTTTTCTTGAGATTGAGTTCAATAGTTCTCAACATGATGAGCATCTCAGGCAATGACTTGTCAATTTCGTTATGTTATAGTTCATGACAAATTGATTGTACCCTTTCAGCAACGATTGTAAGATAAGGTCCGTGGTAAATTCTTGACCCAGTGGAAATCCTAGTCTTTCAAGGTTCTCAACATACCCAATCATCTTGAGTACGTGAGTTCCTACGGGAGTTCCTTCTTGCATCTTGCATGCAAACAGGGTCTTAGACACCTCAAACCGCTCGTGCTTAACTTGCCCTTGATATAGTTGTTTTAAGTGCTCAACCATATCATGTGCATCCATGTTCTCATGTTGCTTCTGAAGTGCAGAGTTCATGGTGGCAAGCATGAGACATGATACATCAAGTGCATCATCCTGATGCTTCTTGTAAGCATCTTTTTCGATACGAGTGGCAGTAGTGATAAATGCTTCTAAAAGAGGTTGCTCTAGGACGTACAGTTTTCATTCTTGTTTGAGAACGATCCTCAAGATTCTGTACCAGTCCAGGAAATTAGCTCCATTGAGCTTGTCCTTCTCAAGGACGTATCGCAGAGAGAGAGTATTTGACGTGTTAGACGACGTGGTGATCTACAACAGTAAAATATACAGAAATAAGTATCATATCTAGATCATTTAATTAAGTCTTTAATTAAATGGCACTCCCACTAAATTGTAGAGCTTTGGTAGGGGCTAGTCATGGATGTGGGCAAACTCAATTTGCCCACATTACTAGCTCCAAACCAAATAACGACTACATTAATGTGGGACAAGATCCATATTATACCTCATCTTGAGTTAGTTTTAGCTAATCGCCAAGACTTAGTATAATTAGGTAGGTAATATTTTACCAATTACATCTTATGCAACTCTGGGAAATAAAGGGTCAAGATCCACATTACACATCATCTTGAGTTGGCTTTGGCTAATCGTCTAAGACTTTATATAATTGTTCTCTTACCCAATTTTCCCAGCTTTTAGGATATGCCTCCAGGTTTCTCAATCCAATTAAGGTGACTTAGTTAAGTCTCACCCAAAGTTCGATAGTGGGACATCACAATTGTCTTCTCGCACTCTGCCAAGATAAAATGTGTCGCTTTGCTTTGGCAAACCCAACAACAAATGATCAAAGTAGTTTATGAGTACCAAACTTTGGTAGGCATATCAAGTTGACTTAATTAAGATAAATGTTTATCTAATCATGCATTACATAAATACATTGCATATATCAACATATAAGTGGTAAAATATGACATGGTTATGACCGGTATACTACGATCTTCTCAAGCCAATAAGAAAATTGATGGTCAACCTAGGGATAACATCTTCTCCAAGTGCATCCTTTGGTCATCATGTGTCATCGACTTCCTTCTTGTAACTTCATTCTTCAATGGATATTCCACTCCTCATTTTATACATTATAAATTAGGAAAACTCGAGTTACATTCGAGTCTAAATCTATTTTACAACTAGAAAAATAGAAATAAGGCACGACACGCAGATCGTATTATGAATTATATTACAACATGAACACACATATACATCCAATCATATTGAGATTAAGGTCATAACCAAACACCATGTCATCAATCACACACAATAGATTTAGGACATTAATTTTTATTATGATTGTAAAATCCTCATGAGCCAAAACCATAGGTTATAAAATTTGTTGAGTACAATCGGATCATAGCACACTTTCATATTCATATGATAATGCTATGGACATTTAGTTTAATCAACACAAACTTTTGTATCTCAACAAATATTACTCATACATTACACAATCCATAACAAAATTATGTCCTACTTCTATATCACATATAAAAGTTTTTCTAAACTTTGTATGATCTATTGTAAGTGACTCTAATACTACTGTAGGGATCTATAGGCAAAAATATTCAAAAATCACAGCGGAAATAATAGATCCCACAAGCGATCCATGCGAAAGAAAACTCATACAAAGTTAATTTACAAATTCATATCGTATAGGTATACCTTTAGCGCATGCCCTTCGATTTTCCCGCTTGTCCGAGGTATGTCGGATCTCTTGTACGTTCAAGTGTCCATGCCTCTATGTGTATCCACATGAACACGATCTCTCAAGCTTTGGAGAAGAATCGTCGTTGTGGTGCTAGGCACAAGAGGAGATTCATAAAGCAAGGAGAGGGAGAAGAGGGATTTTGGCCAAGAGAAGGAAAAATGACATGTTCATGATCCAAATGACAAGAAAAATTCTTTTATACTCATCCCATGAATATGAAGAGTTTTTGTCCCTTTAGCTTCCCTCCATTAATGCTAATAAAAACCCACTTAGAGCACATTTTCTAATGTGATTTCTTCAACTTCTTTTCATCCAATGAAAAGAAACTTTTCATCTTCCTCTATTATTAATTTATTAAACATTTTAATGAATTAATAACTCATTCAAATGTGGTTGAGTCTAATCTAAATGAGTCAAACTCAAATTAGATCTCAAACCCCAAATCCAATTGGATTCACTTGAGTCTAACTTAATTAATCCAATTCGGATCAAATCTTAGTCAAACTATGATAAATTAATCTTCGAAGCATCGTGCCCTTAGTGTGTGACCCAGTAGGTTCTCGTAACGTTGGCAATGTGTCTAAACTACTTTAGACACATAAGTAATGAGCGACATCTAACAATGCATCATTGCGACCTAAGTGACAAGAAAATCGAGATCCGACTTAACCTCTGTGACTATGACAATGTATGACTTTGTCCTTCTATCCTCAATATCTAGATTGACCAATAAGGCATAGACCATGTCATCTTCGATCAATCTTTGTGTTTCTTGATCCCCGAGTAGACTCACTCAAACAAATGAGCTCAATATCTCATATTGACTTATTTGAGCATGACCATGCATTTTAGTAGTCTAACTCGATTAAGGGGTCCACATATATCACTCCCGTTATATGGGAGGGATACATCTCATCTACATCACTCACATCCCTCCGCATAATTCGTTACATACCCAGTGATCGCCTTTGTAGTTTACTCTATTACGGATGATGTTTGACGATACCAAAGTATATAATTTCTTATGTAGGGAACCGTAGTGACTTCAGGTCTAAGGACTATTCATACTAATAGTCAAATAAGAAAGTTTATGACACTCATATGACAATCTATGAAACTTTCTCATGGCAGGTCAATTCAGTACACATTCTCTAATGTATACCTGTGTGTCAACTTGATATCATATATCAATTGTCCTGCATGCTAGTCTCCATGCCAGTGGCAGATCTAGGATTATAAATTCGAGGGGGCCAACATAAATAATTATTATAATAATAATTAAGAAAATACTTATTATAATAATATCTTCTCTAATTTTTCAAAGATAATGTATATTGAGTTAAAATTTGAAAAATAAAAAAATATTTTTTTTAATTTAATCATCCAAAGAATTTGAACCCTAGATGTATGCTAAAATAAAAATTAGACTTACCATTAAACCCACTACAAATATAAACTTGTAAAGGAGTCAAATTATATATATACTAAGAAAATAAAAATTACTATACTAAAAATATAAAAATTTCTATATAAAAATAATATTATTAAAAATTGGGGGGGGGGGGGGGGGTCGTGGCCCTCCCGGGTCCCCATGTAAATCTACCCCTGCTCCATGCATTAATATTGTCCTTAAATATTAATGCTTGACTAGGAATGATTTAGTGTAGTATTCTCTATATTATCTCACTAACGATTCAATCAATTGATATGATGTAGATAAGAACCTACTACCAAGGGCATTATTATATTTAGTTATTTGACATAAATATAAAGTAAGTATAGTAACCAAACATGTATTTATTAATGATAGAATATGATACAAAAGATCCCTAATCAACATCACATAATTAGTTCTAGAGCTCATACTAATACCTATTTGTTTCAACTTGTTCCGAGCACTACTTGGAATGACTAGACAAGGCTAGCTGAGCATTGCACGTTATCTGAGTCAAGCTTGTCTCTCTACTAGTACGATAGTGGAGGTTCCTAGGGGATGAAATTGTTAGGATGGGAATGTTGTCATCTTAAAATTTGAAAATTAAAATTTGACAAAGTTAGTATATCTATTTTCCCTACACGTTAGTCATAGTATCTGAGTTAGTAATTCTTATGATTTTTCTACTCCATATTAATCCTGAGATAAATTGACAGGGGTATCGAGACAAATGAATCACTTTTTTATCATCTAATGTAATACAGTGCAAAAAATTTAAAAGAATAAAAAAATTAGAGTTTGAATTTCAATAGGAAGAAATTCGAGTTTACCAATAGGAACAGCTACTGTGGAGTGCAGCTTCAACGAGTGCATAAATTATATTTTAAATTTATCTAATATATGAATTAGAAGGAAGATTCTTTACCCAAGATTAATAGAGTGAAGTATATATATTTTGTATTATAAATTTATTTGATAATTAAATATAAGATTGTAAATAGACGGAAGTTTTTCACCGGTCATCAGGATAAATCGGTAAGCGCTCGTAGTGGACAGTCTAGAAGTCCAGCGTCCCAGGGTTCACGCCCCATTTAAAAGAAAAATTCCTGTAAAATGTACTATAGCTGGGGATCAAATCGCGGATGCCTGGATTAACTACTAGCGACCCTACCGCTGCATTATAATCCCGGGGGCTGTAAATGTGTAAAGGAGTCTATATGGTTGGTGTTTAAATTTAGTTGATAAGATAATTGAGTAAAATTAAGTCGAATCTAAAATAATTTAAATCGTTAATATGATTATTCAAATTTATTTTATTTTTTAACAAACTTAGATTCGTTTAAATATTATTGAATTTTAAATTTAAATTTGTTTGATTAGTACTTGCTTGCTTTGTTTATTTTAAAAATTATTTTATTTATTTACTTTATTGATAAAAATTGGATTGAAAAATACTATTCGCAAACTTTATTTGTGATCCTGGTTAAGGAACAATTCACAATTATATTAAATTTGTTTATTTAGTTTTAATGAGCTCTTCTGGTTCATTAACTTATGTATATTAAATTGACACGATGAAAGCCATCTTGGCAGCCCTTGAAAAGAAAATAAATCATATAGAATTTCGCCTAACAATAATAACATCTGTAAAAAAAAAAAAAGACAACTGTGTATATTAAATGAACATATCGAAGGAATTTTACAGTCTAAATTCAATTGTCTAACTGTAAGAGATTTTTCTTTTAATGAGTGATCGTGTTGTGAAATTAGTTAGACGCCTTTATAGTTGAGTGTGCTTCCGGGAAGAGCGAGATCACTGAGGTGGCTTGATGAGCTAGATCGTCCTTGACCTGCAAGACAAAGACCGTTAGAATCTGCCGAGAAAAGTCCCCGGCTAGGCACTCCGACGGTCAAGTCAGTACACGACGAAGGCGATGAAAGGCAATAGAACAGTGTGGAATTACACTATCGCGCGTACCTGGGAAATGCGGAGTGAGAAAGTATATGTAGCCGGGGAAGCTGACAGGTCCTGTCCCGCCTGCCACCCGTTGTCATATAGCAAGTACAGGGTAATGCATGTCCAGGGGTGGCAGGGTAAAGTGGCACATGTTGTATTAAGGAAAGGGGCAATGCCAACTTAAGGGTTGGCGTCGTTAGGCGCCGCTCGGCCTGACACCAAAGTATGTGGTCGAGGTACGGGGGACAAGATGTGGCAGGAAGATCAATACCTCGGCGAGATATCCGCTACTGGGGGCCACGGTGGCCTCGGTCCTGCGCCGACCCCGTACAGCCTCTGGTAGTCCGATGTCAGAGAGTGGTTGTGTCGACTGGGGCACTGAGGAACGAGGCCGGCTGAGGGCATATGAGGGTGCCGACTGGGGCACTAAATAGCGAGGCCGGCTGAGAGCTTATGAAGGTGCCGACTGGGGCACTAAGTAGCGAGGCCGACTGAGGGCCTATGAGGGTGCCGACTGGGGCACTAAGTAATGAGGCCGGCTGAGGGCCTATGAGGGTGCCGACTGGGGCACTAAGTAACGAGGCCGGCTGAGGGCCTATGACGCGGGAGCCCGGGGGCCCAAGCCTGCTTGCCCCACCTAACGGGCTCGTCCAACCGACTAACCATCTTTCTTTTGACTGGGCGCCAGGCTGCCGGGCCAGGTCAAACGCAAGCTGGCCCGGGATCATAAGCATCCCCCTCAAGTCTAATCGAAGGAGGCACGCGGTCCGACTGACTGGACCCCGAATCTGATCCGAGCCTGGCACTCCTCTCCGAATTCGGGCATGTTTCCTCATTTATTGCCACCTTAACGGTTGGGGACCTGGCTCCCCAAGCCATTCGCGCTCGCCCCCCGAAAGGGCGGGTCATCATCTATTGCGACTATTCGAATGCACCTGCATTCCTCCACCTCGAACATTGCCCGAGTCTGATCAGACGGCTTCGGGCGGGTCACACGTTTTCCTCGGCCGCTCATCGGGCGACTAGACCTCCTTACCTATCCCAATAAGAGGAGCCTCTCATCTGCTTGCTTCTCTTCACGCATTCTAAACTTCCCGTTGTCCTCCGCCGCTTTGAGTGCGGCTAGGGCTGCGACAGTTGCTTCTTCTCGGCTTTTCTCCGACGACTCCTTTCTCCGGTTAGCTACTCGCCCCCTTCTTATCCGATGGCCTCTTCTTCTTCATCTCTACCTCCTCCGCGGCCCTGGTATTCCACGATGATAACCACCCTCACTGCCCATGACCTGGACCAAATACAATCAGACTTCTTAATCCCTGCCGACCACCACCTACTTCTGCCTAAATCACACGACCGCCCAGATTCTGCCCCCTTGGGCTACATCGCTTTGTCTCGGGATCATCTTCAAGCTGGCCTCCGTTTCCCCGTCCATCCTTTCATTTCTGCCGTTTGCGACTACTTCCAAATTCCTTTACCTCAGCTAGCCCCCAACGTCATACATCTGATGTGTGGCTCGACCATCGTTTTCTCACTTCTCCGGATTCCCCTGGCCCCGGAGAATTTCCATTATCTCTTTTACCCTAAACAGCAAGAAACAGGCGACTTCTTCTTCCAAGCCCAAGCCAAAGCTTCATTCCTCCTGAACTTGCCTACTTCAAACTAGGGATGAAAGGAATGCTACTTCTTTGTTGGGCCTATTTCCGCCCCGGGCTGGCCCACCTCTTGGGTCGAGGGACTTCCCGTTTCCGAGACTCAACCCAAACATTATCGTACTTCCGCTGCCTACTTGAACGTCACCACCGAATTAGAGGACAGGTACTTTCACGGCGGACTTATGCTAAAGGAGGGGATTCTCTCCACCTTCGGTCTTAGCCCTAGCCCCACCCCTTCTCTACCTGACGCTGGTAAGTTTCCCGGTGTCTACCAAGTATATTTTTCAGTCATGCACGAACTTATTTTACTTTCACAGTTTCCTTGCTACTGTCTACGGCTCTGAAGGGAGGCTTCAGGCTAGATAAGACCGAGCTACAGACTCAGATTACCTCTATGTTGGCCGTTAGAGGAGGCACTTTAGCAGAAGACGTCTCGGCCAACCCGACCCCGACTATACCGGGACCGATTTTCACTGCCTCCGCGACCATTCTGTCTGCAACTGTCCAACCACGCATTCCTTCCAAACGCCAACGAGCGTCCTCCCCAACAGGGGGCTCGTCCCGCCCTTCTCCCAGCACATGTCTGGAGAAGAAGAAAAAGAAAAAGAGAGCAGCTCCCGAGCCAGAATCCCACTCTGCTTCTCTAGCCATTGTTCCCTACGTGGCTCCCGCTGTTGATTCCCTTGCTGTCATTCCTGCTGAAGACTCCCTTATTCGCCTGCCTGCAATTACCCCCTTCATTGACCCCAATATCGATGTCGTGACCGATCCTACCATCGCAGCATCGTCCGTCGACCCTTCTGCCACCTCCAACACATCCGGTATGTTGGCGTCAGACAGGTCGGGAATTCGCTCCGCTGAGGGTCCGGCCGAGGACCCAATCTGCACCTCTTGGTGCCCACTCGAGCGGACTGCCACCTGAAGATGCCCCCGGGCGAGCTACCCGAGCAACACCAGGATCTGCGCCTGTATGGGTCGGTAGCCGACCGCTATACACAGGGGTTCGAGGAGTCCTACTTTTGGGGCTCCCGTAACAAAGCCGATGCATTTTTCCTTAAGGCTACTCAGGTACGTATAGGTGAACTAGATCTTCTACTGCACCTTTGATCTCTGACTTTTAAGTCCGATGTTCCTTTTTGCAGTTTGTAGGAGACTGTCATGGCGTCTCTATGTCTCTCCTGGCCCAGAGCTCGGCACAGGCTAAGGCCGAGAGGGAGGTTAAACGTCTGCAAACCCAACTAGCGCACTCCCAACTAGTTGCTGACGAACCCACCCTGAACCACCTGCGAGATGAGGTTCGGGCTCTGCAAGTTCAATTGGCTCACTCAGAGGAGCAACGTGAGATGGCGCGCAGCCAAGTTGAGATGACCCAACAGGCCACATCCCAAACAAACATCCGACTTTCCACTTTGAAGCACGCTGAGAGGAAAGTGCGAGCTCTCCAGGCGGAGGCCCAGGCCGAGTCAGCCCAAGCGAAGTCTGCACTTTAGAAGGCGTCGGTTGCCCTCGACTCCCTTCGGGCTCAGCTGGAGACCAGAGATGCTGATGCTTTGGCCCAATCGCAAAGGATAAAGGAGCTGCCCATGGAGCTCTCCTCAAAAGATCAATTGTTGCAAACTCAGAAGGAAGAGCTTGAGCAGCTACGAAAGGAGAAGTCCGAGTGGGAGGCAGCTAGATCAGAGTTGGCAGAGCTTCGTTCCCGTAGGGAAACCGAACAATCCAAGTGGGAGACGGCTAGGTCGGAGCTGACGGCGCTCCGGTCTTACAAGGAGACCGAAAACTCCCGACTGGAGGAGTATAAGCTCGAGTGCATCAACGCCCCTACCCATATGGCTGAAATTGCCAAGTGGTTTATGGATGTAATGATGTCGCAGAGGCTTAACATCGTTCGCCGACTTAGGCTTGGCGGGTATTTGCTTCCCGATCTGCCTTCCACAGTAGTGCGGCTTGAGGACATGTGTGAGGACTTGCCTAGCGTGACTGATGTGCCATTCAAGTGAAGTCCAAACCCTTTGTATTTTTTGCCTCTCTCTTTTGTGTATTTGTGAGGGTGATGAGTTCCAAGCTATGTAACATTTTTACCTTACCTGTTGGAACAGTTCCCCTCTCTTCAAGCCTCTCAAGCTTGCTCCTTTTGTTGAAGCGTCCAATCCGGAATGTTTCTTTGCCGTGTGCCCCCTTGAATCGCAGCCCCCGCGCGGGCTGACCCTTTTAACAGAGTTTGGCCACTCGGTTAGGTGGGAACCCGGGGAGCATGAGTTGCTGTGAACTCGGTCGGGGCTTGAGCCAAGTGCTTCGTGGGGGCTGACCTGTTCATGCAAGCTTAGTTGTTTGGTTGAGTAGATACCCGGGGAACGTGGACCGCCATGCAGCCGACCAGGGCCTTGACCAAAGAATTTATGGGGGCTTGTCCATTTACGGAAGTCCTTCTGCGCCCGTCCCATCGGGGCGATTCGTATCTCCGTCTCTGACAACTGGACGATTGAACATAACGAGTGTGAAATGACGCATCGGGCAGTGAAACGTCCATCACCGGTCATGAATACCTCGGGCGCCGAGCAGCCCTTGCGCATTTACTCCCGCTCCAACACTTCTTCACACTTTCCCACTGCGTGACCGACCGTCCGATCTCGTGGTTTATCGAGGCCTTTTGCGAACGGTCGAGATGTTCTTCCTTCCCCTATATATAAGCAGCTTCTACCATCTTCACTTTCGCCCGAAAATGACCCCGTGGGATCGAAATTCACGTCGATCCTCCAGTATGTCCACCGACTCTTCTGAAGAAGCCTTTTCCTTGAGAGGGCTCTATGACCTCTTGGATGATTCACACTCCTCTTCCTCGGAGGATGTTGACCAGGAGTTTTTTGAGATGATGGTCCCTTCTGATTCACCTCCTCCGACTAGGATATTTAAACCCACCACTTCCCCTCGCGAAGACACTTCGCGTAAGGGGAAGGAACCGATGAGGGCACGCCCAGCCTCCCGTATGGGAGCCTCCGATATGAGTGACATACCATCGGAGTCACGTCGTTATACGCTTCGTTCGGCTATCTTGTCATTTCCACATAGCACTCCCGCTCCTCTCCGCCGAGCGAATCGAGCTCGGGCGCCGGCTTCTGCAGAAGCTACTACCGCGGTGCCACCATCTTCCCGTGTGACCTCCCATCCGGGACACACACCTCCTTCGCCTGCCCGTGAGGTATCGCTTTCTCCAGCGGCTCCTGAGCTTGCCGCTCCTCAGTCGGGAAGCTCCTCTCGAGCATTCTTTTCTACTAAGGGAGTTAATGTCTGCCCCCCTGCGACAAGGGCAGCCTCCCCGAGCGCTATAGCTCCCGGAGCTTCCTCTTCTTCAACCTCGTTGAGGAGGGTTCGAGTGCTCGCGCCGGCAGGGGATCCGAAGGGAGGTGCCCATACTATCCCTCGTCATTCGACTCAGAGTGGTTCTGTACGCCGACCGGCTAGCAATACTGGCTCAACTATTGCTGGGGGGCTACTATCCCTCCTATCTCAGCCAATGTCAATCCGGGGAGGCTGATTGCTTGCATGCTCCTTGCCCTTTTCCAACCCATGGGCTTCCGTGGGCGAGGATGTGGTCGCTGGCTCTCCTGAACCAGTCTCTCCACATGCCGCCACCCCTTGGGCACTAGCTAGTGACTCATGTTCAAGGAGCGGTCTGGATAGGAAGTCTGAATTAGCTCCGTCCAGTTGAGAGCCTGGAAGCTCTGCTCGGGCGAGAGCACCTACGCCCGGCCCGAGAAACTTTAACTCATGAAAAGTGCTGCTTTCATTTCTCTTTTCTTTGCTTCTGACTCCTGCCTTCTTTTGTTGACAGGCGGAGCCGCCAGTTTGGATTTCTGAGGAGTGGACTATGCTCAAGGCGCAACTTTTTGAAGCACATCACCTCATCTCCACTCTGTGGGCCGATCTGGAGGCCAAAGAGGAGGAACGGGCGGCTAGCGCCGCGGAGCTCGACAAGCTTAAGCAAAAATATGAGGTTCAAGCATCTGTACTGAAGGCCGTTCAGCGGCGCATTCGACACCTCAAAGGCTACACTGACTCCCTGCTCCAAGATCAGGCCCCAAAGAAGACCAGCCGAGCTCTATGAATTGGGAGCAGTTACTACCGAGACATGCTTTCTTTATCTTTCTTGACTAGAGGGGAGCTAAGCCTCCTATTTTGTAATCGCCTATGATAATAACATGCGACCCTTTTCCTTTACTTTTTCTGGCAATGTTTGTGCGTCAAGAATCCGAGCGGCGTTATTAACCCGAGTGAGGACTTTCCTACTTAGTTTCCAGTTACTGTGTCTCTGTGGGCGCCGAGGGTATCAGGTCTTTCGCCCTGCGGGCCACTCGGACCAAAATACTTCATACGTTACCCATGTCGGGACGGGATACTCTTAAACATATCGACAACTTGGGTATGAGTGAGTGATTTACGACTGGAAGAGCACCTAAGTATTGATCGAATGAAGTTGCCGGGCTAGGCCATTCGTAGCGACCTGGCCGAGTCGCCAACCTTGTGGTTTTGTCATGTCGTCCGGCTTCCGCCTGGCCCCTACTTATGGGGCAACCAGGTGGGCTATCCGTTGGAGAATGTTCTTATCTTAGAACTTCGAGAACTTCGCATGCTCGGGGGATTAATAAGTAGGAGGGGCGTGGGCCGCCACGCGCCGGGCTAGGGGCCGAGTAGAGGGATGAATGTGCCATGTTAGAAGATGGACGTCGGATCACTGATTCAGGCCGATTCTCAGGAGCGTGGGCTGCCGCGCGTCCGATCGGAGACACTGAATCGGTGGGGCGTGGAAGTCGGTCCACTTATAACTTGCGGGCGAGGCAAGAGTTTGCACACACGGTCGGGCAGGACTCAGGTAGCGTGGGACACCACGCGCCTTACTGAGTAGCCGAGCCTCGGGAAATATAGCACACACAGTCGGGCAGGACTCAGGGAGCATGGGACGCCACGCGTCTTACTGAGCAGCCGAGCTACGGGAAATTGGCGCACACAGTCAGGCAAGACTCAGGGAGCGTGGGACGCCACGCGTCTTACTGAGCAGCCGACCTACGGGAAATATAACACACACAGTTGGGCAGGACTCAGGGAGCGTGGGACACCACGCGTCTTACTGAGCAGCCGAGCTGCGGGCTAGTAGCACGAGAGTCCAGTACATCTGCGATCGGGGTAAGGACCATGTTCTTTCACTGTCAGGTGTGTTTTACATTTACATCATCACTTTTCACTCGACAACCCGATAGGGCTGAAGGTGGATCGCACTCCAGGGCCGATCCAACCTTTTTCCCTTCTCATTTTCTAAGTAATAGGCTCCCGAGGATAGCTTTTGAACAATCTTGAAGGGCCCCCCCATTGTGGCTCCAGTTTGCTTACGTCTCCCACGGGTTTGATTCTTTTCCAGACAAGGTCGCCCACTTGAAATGCTTTGGGCATCACCCTTCGGTCGTACCTCTGTTTCATCTTCTGCCTATACGCGAACATCCGAGCCGCTGCTCTGTCTCGAATTTCGTTGACCAGGTCTAGCTCCAGACGCCGTCTTTCTGGATTATCGTTATCATATGCTGCCCTCCGGTCCGATTCGCACCCGACCTCGACCGGGATCACTGCTTCAGTTCCATAAACCAGCTGGAAAGGCGTGCATCCAGTTGTTTCTTTGATAGTAGTCCTCAAGGCCCATAGGATGCTCGGGAGCTCCACTACCCACGTTCCGCCGACGTGGTCGAGATTGGTCTTCAACCCTCCGAGAATCTCCCGATTAGCCACTTCTGCCTGGCCATTGCTTTGCGGGTAAGCTACAGAGGCAAAGGCTTGCTTGATGCTATATTTCGCGCACCACTCTTGTATCCTTCTGCCCTGGAACTGCCTCCCGTTATCCGAGACAAGCTTGTGCGGGATCCCATACCGGCACAGTATGTCTCACCACAAGAACTTCATTACCGCCAGTTCGGTGATGCGCGACAGGGCCTCCACCTCTATCCACTTGGAAAAGTTGTCGACTGCCACCAGCAAATATTTCTTCTGAGCGGCGGCCACCGGGAATGGCCCTACGATGTCCATGCCCCACTGGTCAAAAGGGCAAGAGACCACCGACGCCTTCATGGCTTCCGTGGGTCGGTGTGGCATGCATTGATGTTTCTGACAGGATAGGCACTTAGCAACCAACTCGTTGGCATCTTTCTATAGGGTGGGCCAATAATATCCTGACATTATCGCCTTCCGAGCCGTCACCCTAGCACCAGCGTGGTGTCCACAGATCCCCAAATGAATTTCTCTCAAGACATAATCGGCATCCTCTTCGCTTAGGCACTTGAGGAGAGGTCGAGAAAACGATCTCTTGTAAAGGGCGTCACCGACCATGGTGAATCTGGACACATGCTTCCTGAGCCACCGAGCTTCCTCACGGTCGCGGGTAAGGTTCCCCGGGTGAGGTATGTGATGATCGGGGTTCGCCAGTCGGCTTCTAACTCCAAATCGGCCTGCCTTTCTATTTGCATGACTAGCAGCGCCGGGCCGCCAGCCTGAGGAAGCACCCATGAGCCAACTGAACTGGCTAGTTTAGCCAATTCATCGGCCTTGAAGTTTTCTTCCCGTGGGATCTTTCTCACTTGCACTTCTTTGAACTCGGCCTTAAGCTTCTCATAGGCTTCTATGAAGGCCTGCAGTCGGTCACTGTTGACCTCAAATTGTCCTGCCACTTGCTGCGTAACCAGTTGAGAATCGAGTAAAGCGTTACTCGGGCCGCCCCTACATGCTTGGCGGCCTGCAACCCAGCTATGAGGGCCTCATACTCGGCCTCATTATTTGTAGCCTTATACTCCAGCCGTACGGACAAGTGCATTTTTTCTCCACTCGGGGAGACCATCAGAATACCAATTCCACTCCCCGACCGAGCTGACGAACCATCCACATATATCTGCCATGCCTCTTCAACCTCATCCGAATGCAACTCACTTAAGAAGTCGGCTAGAGCCTGAGCCTTGATAGTTGGTCGAGGCTGGTATTGAATATCATATTCACTCAGCTCGGTAGTCCACTTGATCAGTCGCCCCGATGCTTCAGGATTTGAGGCTACTCGCCTAGGTTGCTGTTCGTCAATACCACGATAGGGTGTGCCAAGAAATAAGGACGGAGCCGCCGAGCACCCAACAACAGCACATACATCAACCTTTCGAGTGTCGTATAGCGGCACTCGGCTCCCTTTAATAAATGGGCGAAGAAGTACACAGGCTGCTGTTCGGCCGCTTCCTGCTTAACCAAAACTAGGCTGACCGAGTCAGCTGATGCAGCCAAGTACACGTATAGAGTCTCCCCGACCTCCGATTTTGCCAACACAGGCAGTTCAGCGAGGTAAGTCTTCAGTTCTTCGAAGGCCTTGTCACAATCGGCATCCCATTGGAATTTAGTAGCTTTGCGGAGGGTTTTAAAGAAAGGTAACCCTCGCTCTGCCGATCGGGAGATAAACTGAGATAGGGCCGTGATTCGCCCAGCGAGCCGCTGAGCCTCCCGTAGATTCCGAGGCGGGGGCATATCCAGTAGAGCCTTGACCTTGCCCGGGTTAGCTTCGATGCCCCGCTCGGTCACGATATAGCCCAAGAATTTCCCCCTTCGAGCACCAAAAAGGCACTTGGCTGGGTTCAGCTTAAGCCCATACCTCCGCAACGTCTGGCAGGTTTCTTCGACATTTGCCACCAGGTCTTCAGCTCGAGCAGACTTGATGAGGATGTCATAAACATATACTTCCACATTTCTCCCGATCTGGGATCGGAAGACTTTGTTCATCATACACTGGTAGGTGGCTCCAGCGTTCTTCAACCCAAATGGCATGACGGTGTAGCAGTAAGTGTCGTCTGCCTTGATGAAGCTAACCTTTTCTTGGTCCTCGCCGGCCAGGGGCACTTGATGATACCCTTGGTAAGCGTCCAGCATGGAGATGAACTTGCTGCCTACTGTCGAGTGCACCATCTGATCAATCCGGGGCAGGGGTAGCAATCTTTCGGGCAGGCCTTGTTGAGATCCTAAAAGTCAATGCAGATTCGCCACCTGTTGTCTGGCTTGGGTACTAGCACCACATTAGCCAGCTAGGATGGGAACTGTACCTCCCTGATGTGCCCTGCCTCCGTCAGCCTCTCGATCTTCGCCCTGATCGCCTTGTTTTGTGTGGTGCTAAAGTCCCGCTTCCTTTGCTTTACGGGCCGAGCGTGGGGGTAGACATGGAGGTGGTGTTCTGCAACCTCCGGTCGGACACCTCTCAGCTCCTTGACTGACCAGGCGAAGACATCTTGGTTCCGAGCCAGGCACTCCAGCAGGGGTTCCTTCAGCTCTCTGGCAGTCCCGCGGCGATCCTGACTCGGGATTCCTCCCGATCGGGGAGGAACTGCACCTCCTCTTTGTCTTCGTGCAACTCGGACCAAGGAGAAGCTTGGACCATGTTGTAATCAGGGAAAGGACGTGGGGCCTTGCGACTTTCCACGTGAACGTCATCCACGTAGCACCTCCGGGCTACCTTTTGGTCACCCCTGACTTCCCCTACCTGGTCTCCAACCGGGATCTTAACCTTCAGGTAGAAGGTGGAGGCGACAAACCGGAACTCATTGAGGGCAGGTCGGCCCAGAATGACATTGTAGGAAGAAGGGGCATCCACCACTAGGAAGGTGGACCATCGAGTCCTTTTCAACGGCTCTTCACCCAGGGATATGACCAATCGAATCTGGACAATAGGCTGCACCGGGTTCCCTGTTAAGCCAAACAGCGGGGTCACCACTAGCTCCAACTGGGACCTTTCAATCTGGAGATGGTCAAATGCCCTCTTATAGAGTATATTGACCGAGCTGTTGGTGTCCATGATGGTGCGGTGGACTTGATAATTAGCGATGACGGCGGTGATGACCAGTGCGTCATCGTGAGGGACTTCCAACCCATGAAGATCTTGGGGCCCGAAGCTGATTTGTGACCTTTCCGCCTGGGCCAGACTAGTGCCAACTTGATGGATCTCCAGTCGGCGCACTTGGGCCTTCCGGGCTCGGTGGGAATCTCCTCCCGTCGGTCCACCCGAGATGACATGCATGCCTCCTCGGATGATATTTTGTTGATTGGCCTGCTCTTCTTCCGTCTCCTCGTCCACCGCTCGGTTCCCTTGGGGATCAAATTGCGAGCAGCCGGGGGATTCCCCCGCAGTTCTTCAACCACCGGGTCGGCGTTCGGGCCACCTCGGCCTGCCCCCCGCTCGGGAGGTGTCTGTCGCCCTCGTCCTCTGGGGGCGGGGGCCCGACCCCTACCAGCTTGACGACACTCCTCGGTGGCGTGGCCGTGGCTCTGGTGGAAAGTGCAGTAGGGCCTCCATCGGGCAGGGAAGCATCCTTGGGCCACTTGCTGCACGTGGCACCGTTCCATGCCTGTGGGCTCGGCGGGGCCCCGCGGGCTACGAATAGGTCCTCCTGAGGGCCTAGGACCATGGACTGGGGGAGCGAGTGCTGGGTTGGCTACCTCCCTCCTCCGTGCGGCCTGTGCCTCCTTCACGTTAATATATTTGTCAGCCTTGCCGAGAAGGCTGTCGAAGTCCTTTGGGGGCTTCCTGATCAACGCACGGAAAAACTCCCCATCTTGCAGGCCCTGGGAGAATGCACTAACCATGACTTCCTGAGTGGCCGTTGGCACGTCCACTGCCATATCATTGAACCTTTTAATGTAAGCCCTGAGGGTCTCCTTCGACCCCTGCTTCAGGGCGAACAAATTAAGGCTCGTCTTGTGGTGTCGTCGGCTGCTAGCAAAGTGTTGCAGGAACACCCGTTTGAACCCCTCAAAGTTTGTGATCGACCCATCAGGGAGTCGGGCAAACCATCTCTGGGCAGGCCCAGAGAGTGTGGTCAGGAAGGCGCGGCATTTAACGCCTTCCGGATATTGATGAAGTAGAGATGCGCTCTTGAACTTCATCACGTGCTCCTTCGGGTCCGTGGTTCCCGCGTACTCAGGGACGATGAAGAAACGAAGGTGACGAGGCACAGGATCCTCCAAAATCCAGGCGGCGAAAGGACTGCGTACCAGCATGGTTGAAGCAGGGTCGGCCGGAGCCTTTCCCTTGTCCGGCCGCCTCCCGCGCACCGGGTTAGAAACCGAAGCCTCTGCTGACATCTAGTGGGCCTCGCCGCCTTGCTCCCGAGGGACCTCCACAGGAGGAGGGGTAGAGCCGCCCTCAGGCCTGGCGGGTCTGCCTTGTCCTCCCGAAGTCCGGAGTGCAGCTGGCTCTTGGCCTTGAGGTCCCTGGCTATCTGCTTGCGAGGGCCTTTGAGAAGCCCTTTGATGAGCTCGCGTGACCATTAACGCCTCGTACTCCTCACGAGAGACCTCCACAGTCATGTGGTTGGGGTCAGCCATCTCCACTTCCGATCAGGCTGCTGGTGTCCCTCCTTCTAGCGCCAAATTTGATCATGTCACGAAGTGAGTTGGACGCCCTTACAGCTGAGTGAGCCTCCGGGAAGAGCGAGGTCGCTGAGGTGGCCTAGCGAACCGGATCGTCCCTGACCTGCAAGACAAAGACCGTTAGAACCCGCCGGGAAAAGTCCCCGGCCAGGCACTCCGTGTTGGTGCAAGTTGCATCAATGATATTCCTCTTTAAGTGTTTTAATGTTTGATAATACACTTAAGTCAGTGATACAATGAATAGACAAAGGGGAGCAAAAATGAAGTAACCAAAGCTGAAGAAAAGTCCTAGTTAAACTAGGCATCGAAACCCTAAGTCCCAGCCAAGGGCTGCTGGGCACCTAGCGAAGGGTTGCTAGGTATCGAAACCTCAAGACCTAGCGAAGGGCTGCTAGGTAACGTAACCTTAAGACCTAGCGAAGGGCTGCTAGGCACCTAGCAAAGGGCTGCTAGGCACCTAGCAAAGGGCTGCTAGGCACCTAGCAAAGGGCTGCTAGGTACTGAAACTCTAAGACCTAGCGAAGGGCTGCTAGGTATCGTAACCCTAAGACCTAGCGAAGGGCTGCTAGGCACCTAGTGAAGGACTACTAGGCATAGAAGACCTAGCGAAGGGCTGCTAGGCACCTAGCGAAGGGCTGCTAGGTATAGAAGACCTAGCGAAGGATTGCTAGGCACCAGGCGAAGGACCGTTTGGTAACAAAGACCTAGCGAAGGGCTGCTAGGCACCTGGCGAAGGACTGCTAGGAAATGAAGACTTGGTCTGAGGGACTGACGAGCCCAAACTATGTGTCACGAATGTGGGCTTCAAATTTAGAATTTATAAATGAATTGCTATAACCCTTTTACAATCAAAAATATGGAAATGTAATATAGGGGCCACAGGTCGTATTTTTCTCGGGGATAGTTGTCTAGTTTGATTCAAACTTGTGATTATGTGTCGTTTTTGGGATTTCACTTACGTAATTGGATTTTAATTTTGGGATACAATCGAAATTGAAATTGCAATTGAAAATGAAAATGAAAGGAAAATAAAGAAAAGTGAACAAAGGAGCTAGACAAAGAAATGACAATTAGTACTTGACCTAATGGAAGCTTACTCAAGCACTTGCAAATTTTTTTATGGGAAATTGTTTTCGTTTTGCAACAAACCAAAAGAAATGCCAAGCAATGAAGTAAAGAAAAAACAGTGGTGGGATTTCCGGAAACAAACAAGGTTGCAACACAATTAATAGTATGCAAAAGTAAAACTCAATCAAGGTAATTGCAACTAAACCAGTCCAAGTGTTTTTGGATCCCAATCACTGCCAACACAATTCAGAATTGAATGAGTTACTAACTTATGAATTTCACAAACAATCTTAAACTACAAAACAGGCTGAATTTCGGATGTAAGAAGGTTTTTATCTATTGGCACGCAAGAGGTTGCTCTTTGTGCCAACAACTAACACAAAACTCGAAATTGATATTTCTTTTCAACTGAGAATTCCAAACTAATTGATTTAATTGACAAACAGGGCTGTGAGGAGAGAACTAAGCACATCTACGGGAAGAAATTTGAGATCAAACCAGAGAGACAAGAAAATTCAGAAATGAGAAGAGCTGAATTTTAGATGCAAATGGAAATAAAAACTAGCTACAGAATTCTTTCTTTTTTTTTTCCGCAATAGATTAAAAGCTAAGCTAGCTAATGCAACTGATTACAAGTAACTAAATCTAGGCAAAAAGGAAACTTATCTAACAATTACTTAACAGAATCTAATAACAATGGATCAAAAATTTAAATATGCAGCAACAAACTTGGCACGCGACAATTCCAATTGGCACACAAGAAATAAATTGCAAAATACTTGAAATTGGATCTAATTGTCTCTAAAACAAGCTCTTAAACTACTTCGCATCTAAGAATTAGAATCTAATTAAGCTAAACAATGCAGGGAACAAACCAAGTTGCTGAAAACTGGAAACTTGCAGAAAACAGTGCAGAGAATTAAACTACAGCTACAAACACTGAAAATTAATCACTAAACTACTCCTCAACCCCTCCTCAGCTCGAGAAACTCTTGGTTGTCAATCAAGAACCGGCTTCGAACCCCTAGGCTCAGCAAATCAGTGGACAATCAATTCTGAATTTGAATTTGCTTCAAAACTGCGCTTGCTGAAACTTTCCATCCGATTTCTTCGTTCTCAATTGGTGGAGCTGCGAGGACGATTTGGGAAACTTCTGAGATCACTTGAGAACCCCTACAAGTGATTTGGAAGCTTGGAAATGGACTGTGGTTGAGAAGGAAGTGATCGGACTGAGGATTCCCGAAACCCTCAAGAAATCCCCTGTTCAGCGCAATTTGAGCAGAATTCTTCAAACCTTGATCACCAAAGACTCGACTCTCGATCTGGATTGGAAGATGAAGTGGTCACGCCTTCATGGAAACAAAAATGATGAAGAAAGATGAAGAAACGATGGAACAAGAACAGTGGCGGAGGCTGGCTGAAGACGCGACAAGGGTAAGGCTGTGGAAAAATTTCCTTAAGTATTAACCAACGGACGGCTGTGATTGATTTGCTTCAATCCAACGGCTGATCTTAGTCCGATTTGAGCCAAACTTTGATGATGAAGATCTGGGGTCAGGATCTGCCTCGTGGTAGCTCGGATCCTCCAGATTTGCAACGGATGGTCCAGATCTAGCTAATCTTTGAATGGATGATCTAGAGCCCTCCAAGCTTGATCCAACGGTTGATCTTGCTCTGATTGGGATGAAATCTTCAGATCTTGATCAGGGTGCTTGATCAACCTTAGCTTTAGCTTGGATTGCTTCAGATCATCCCGGATGGCTCCGATCTAGCCGCTTTTGAATCGAACGGCCCAGATTTAATCATAATCTTGATAATCTGATCTGGGTCACTTCCGACTCGAGTTTGACCCAATATGCCCTAGATCCTTGAACTTTGATGCCTACAAAAATAGATCAAGAGTTTAGTGGCCAAATTAATCCAAAAATTTGCATATTTGCAATTAAGTCCAAAATAAAGGTAAGTTCTAAAACCTAGGCAATTTCACAATTTTGGCAATAAAAACATGGATCAAACAGGGATTTTAGCAGCTCAAATGATCAATAAAATGGAATCTATCAACTCCCCACACTTAGCCTTGAGCGTCTCGCGAAATAACTAAACATGTATCCCATAGATTTTCTTAAGCATAATTAGAAACAAATGAAAAGAAATTACCTAAGGTTGCCAATTCTCATAAATCTAAGCTCTATGGATTACTATCTTGTCCTTAAATCAACAACTTGGCCTTTTCATCTATCATGAGTCATTGAGATGAATTTAAATCTCTAGCCTTTCCAGGAAAATAGTGGTGGCTCTCTCCTTAAATTCTAAGTTGCTAATGGAAGTGGAGCTCACTCTCACACACATGCTTCTTGCACTACCATAGGCTTGCTTATTATCTACTCTCTACCATTCATCGTGAATAGGATCAACATCTACAAAAACAATTGAAAAGCATAAGAAATGGTAAGATGTGAAATATAAGACAAGGGAAAAGAAAAGTTGATAAAGTGGAAGACTTGGTTGCTTGGGGATATTTTTGATACTCTTTGCCCTCTTATCAGTCCCCTAGTGAATTCCAAAGTCTGATGGAGTCTAATTTGAATAATTCTTTTGATTTGGATGTTGAACCTTTCCTTGACTTCCTTTGTGCCATTTCTTATCTATTTGTGCCAACTTTGCTTTTCTTTTCTCATTCTACTTTCTATTCTTTCTTTTTAGCTCTAACAAGGTCAGAAATGTATTGCAATGTGCTCACTCCCAAATTGTGATCAGATTCAGCTTCAATTCTTTCAGTTTTTTTTTTCTTTCTTAGTCTTTTCTGGCATAACTGCATTTTTTTTTTATATATCAGAGCTAGCAGATTTTCTTCATAAGGGTTCCAATTGATTTCGGCACTGCCTCTCTGATTTCCAAAATCAAGATTTCAATTTGCAGTTGCTACTAATCTGTGCCCATTGTAATCGAAATAATCTGTTTTTCCTTGAATTCTTGGCATGTAAATTCCATCTTTTGATACTCTCCTTGGCCACTGCTTTTCCACTTCGATTCAGAACCTGCCTTGCTGCTCTGTTCAGATGTTTTCAGCTCCTTTCACTTATGGCTTCCACCTTAGCACAGAATTCTCTCTTAGGTTTCTTAACTGCCCAGCTTAAGTTCAGGAACTGCTTTGTTTCCATTTTCG
Source organism: Boesenbergia rotunda (assembly GCA_024364735.1). Lineage (NCBI taxonomy): Eukaryota > Viridiplantae > Streptophyta > Magnoliopsida > Zingiberales > Zingiberaceae > Boesenbergia > Boesenbergia rotunda. The sequence continues at coordinate 259,016 of JAGFNQ010003753.1, forward strand.
TCTTTTCTCCTTTGATCAGCAGTGGACATTCCTGATACAAATCTGGTACACTCAAGAACTTAATCCCTTGATTCATAACTTAGAAAACCCAATTTTCAGCTTCAACTTGACACAACTGCACAAAACTGCTTCATGTGCTGATTTTTTTTTCTTTGAGTTCAGCCCTAATGCATTCTGTTTCTGATCAGGATTCCTAGCATCCACCTTTCTTCCTGGTTTGGTCACGTTTTGCTTAATCTTGTGGTGCTCATTCTCCCCAATTCCTTGTTCAGAAGTTTGCTCCAATCCAGTCTTCAATCATGAGGTTCCTATCTACATTTCCTGTTTGATACAATCTGATACAGATTTTTTTTCTTCTTTTTTTTTTTCAATAGAGAACCGGAAATATCAAACAACAAGTGGGGATTCCACTACACAATTCTGATCAGCAGTTTCAATTTCAGCCACTTCATTTCCAAAAATGCCTTTACTGCTTTTCAATCACTGCTTCCTCTAAATCAGCTTCATAAACATTCCTTCAATAAATTCAGAACTCGCAGCTTACTCCCTTTCAATTCATATAATTTCAGTAGCTCCTTACATGTTTGTTTACACTCGGCAGCAACCTTTCATTAGTTTCCATTCAAAACAGTTCAGCTTGCATCATTTATCTGCACACTATTTTTGGCACAAACATTTCTGCATTGATGCAAATAATTCCAGCTTCAACTCATCAACTTTTCAGCCTTCAATTCAGATTGCATCCAGCTGGAATTCAACTTAAGTTCAACTGCAAATTCAGCTTGTTTCCTCACAGAATTTAGACTTTGTCTCAACTTGTTCACTTCAAATCTGACACTCTGATGTTGAATAGCTGCATTTCAGACTTCCTTGTAGCTGACGAAGATCTACTTCTCAATTCCCAGCAGCCATCCTTGCAGTTCAGTTCCAGCTCCGGTCAGTCCAGCTACTCCAAATCAAAACTCAGCAAACTCAGATTCAGTACTCCTTTCAGCTTCTTTTCAGGTTTTCTGATTTTACTCAGCTTCTTTGCAGCTTTAATTCCAACTTCATCAGATTATACAGCTGCAGTCCAGCTTGTGTTCAGCCCCTCTTCTTCACTGCATTTTCTTAACTGCCCCCAGCAGCTCTCCTTTTGCTTCAATTCAGATTTTTCAGCTCCAAAATTCTTATCTGATTTCTCCAGCAATTTCAGCAATTTTTGTTCTGATTTCTACAGCCTTCAGATGCAGAATTCAATCCAAATTGTCTTCATTTCTAGCATCGGTAGTAATTTCAGCTTCAAGTTAACCCATTTCTGCACATTTGGCACAGGTTTCTTCCTTGAATCAGATTTGCACAGCCTCAAATCAGATTTGTCCAGCCGAATTCAGCAGCTTGAGTTCAGCAACTGCTCAGCTTGATTTCAGCTTCAATCCCAATTGTTTCCAGCTGGTTTTCAGCTTGTTTCAGCTGCCATTGTGTGCCACTTTCAGACTTTGGCACAAAGAATTTTCCGAACTGCCCAGCTGCAAACTCAGATGGTGAAATTGTTTCAAACTTGCTTGCCACTTAACTCTTCAAAGTATGATAGGGAATCTAGATCTACAATTGCTTCCATCTTCTTAACGATTCTTCTTGCTTAATCTTGATATTCCAACTCACTCAAAATGTGATTGTTTCCATCCTTCCATTGAAAAAATTTTTTTTTCGAAATGAAATTGCTTCCAAATCACTAATCACTCCCCCACACTTAAAACTTTGTCCGTCTCGGGCAAAATAGCATCAAGAAAACATCCCAAGCAAACAAATCCATAGAAAAATTTGGGGTTAGATTTAGGAATAAGGAGAGACAATTCAAGAAGAGTATGTATCAAACATGATCATGGAAAAATGGAAACAATGGGATTAGTCTTCATAAATGTGATCCAATCAACGAAATATGGTTTTAAAAGAACCTAAGCAAGTTCTAGAGTTTAATAACATGTGTGTCACAAATAAGGCTAATCTCACTAGGTAAAAACCATTCATCTCAAATTCTCAATTAAGAATCCAAAGCAAAATCGTACTCAAGCATCCAAGATTTCATCCATCAACTTAAATCCTAAGTTTTGACAACCAAATTTGATTTATTTTCCAAAAGGCTCTAAAATGCTATGGAGAAAACCTAAGGGATACATTTATTCCTAATCATGCAATAAAAAGTGCTAAAATGAAATACATGGTAATTACAATGATTTTATTCATGTAATGTGTCTTAAGCATTTATTGTTAACTACCTACTTCAAAAAGAGAAAGAATTTATTTCTAGAACCATGAAAATGCGCTAAGAGTAAAGATATGGTATTTGCAATGAAGAATTTTATTCACACTTTAAAGTCCCTACTTGAGGAAATCAATTGCGCATGCAAATTTGAAATTATTCTTGCAAAAAGTAAGGAAATGGTATAAACAAAGAACAATGAGTATAAAGTTCAGTGAACTCCCCTTTTAAGTTGGGTATATGGCATCAATATAGTCCACTCCATCCACCTCTAGCTCCTTGACCTCTTCATGGAATTTCTTAAGCCGGTGGCCATTTACTTTGTACACTTGACTCGTGGCCTCCTCTTGAATCTCTATAACTCCATAAGGAAAAACATTAGTCACAAAAAATGGACCCTCCCATCTTGACCTCAACTTACCTTTGATCAATTTAAGTCTTGACTTGTATAATAGCACTTTGTCACCAATTTGAAATTCTTTGCTCACAATGTGCTTGTCATGAAATTTCTTAGTCTTCTCCTTGTAAATCCTTGAATTCTCAAATGCTTCCAACCGGATTTCTTCTAGTTCTTGAAGATGCAACTTCCTTTCTTCTCCCACCTTAGTGGCATCAAAATTGCAAGCTTTAACTGCCCAGTATGCTTTATGCTCAATCTCTACAGTAAGTGGCATGATTTCCCATACACAAGTCTATAAGGTGACATTCCAATGGGTGTCTTGTACGCGGTGCGATATGCCCATAAAGCATCTTCAAGCCTTTTGCTCCAATCCTTCCTATTAGGTCCCACGGTCTTTTCCAAAATTGATTTGACTTCTCTATTTGACACCTCGGCTTGTCCATTTGTTTGGGGGTGATAAGCAGTAGAAACCTTATGTACAACCCCGTACTTATTCAGAAGAGCCTTCATGTGCTTATTGCAAAAATGGGTTCCTTGGTCACTTATGATTGCTCTTGGTATTCCAAACCTGCAAAAAATGTGTGACCTGACAAAACTCACAACAACAGATGAATCATCAGTCCTGGTGGGAATGGCCTCCACCCATTTTGAAACATAATCAACAGCTAAAAGAATATACAAGAATCCAAAAGAAGCAGGAAATGGTCCCATAAAATCTATACCCCACACATCAAATATCTCACAATATAAAATAGTTTGTTGAGGCATTTCATTTCTAGCACTAATGTTTCCTGTTCTTTGACATCTATCACAACATGTACAAAATCTATAGGAATCTCTAAACAGGGTGGGCCAGTACAATCCACATTCTAAAATTTTTCTAGCAGTCCTCTGTGGTCCAAAATGCCCACCACATGCTGAAGAATGGCAAAAAGTGAGTACAGAATGAAACTCATGATCCGGTACACATCTCCTAATGATTTGATCACTACAAAATTTCCACAAGTAAGGATCATCCCACACATAATATTTTGCATCACTTTTGAATTTATCCTTTTGAGCTTTCGAAAAGTGTGTGGGAAAAACATGAGCTACAAGAAAATTCACTAAGTCTGCATACCAGGGTGACTCACCATGCAGCTGTAAAAGCTGCTCATCTCTGAAATCATCATCTATGGCCGTGGGATCTCCATCTCCCTCCAATCTGCTCAAGTGGTCCGCTACTAGATTCTCCTTGCCACTCCTGTCCCGTATCTCCAAGTCAAACTCCTGTAGTAGTAGCATCCATCTAATAAGCCTGGGCTTCGCATCTGGCTTCTTCAGGAGGTACTTCAATGCTGCATGATCAGAAAACACAACAACATGAGAACACAATAAATAAGATCTGAATTTATCTAAAGCAAAAACAATGGAAAGAAGCTCCTTTTCTGTGGTGGTGTAATTTGCTTGGGCTGAATCCAAGGTCTTTGAGGCATAAGAAATAACATATGGTGCTCCGTCTACTCTCTGTGCAAGTGCTGCTCCTACTGCATGGTTCGAGGCATCACACATCAACTCAAAAGGTAGGCTCCAGTCTGGTGATCTGATGATAGGTGCAGTGATAAGAGCATCCTTCAACCTCTGAAAAGCCTCCTTGCATTTTGCATCAAAATGGAAGTCCACATCCTTCTGCAATAATCGAGACAATGGGAGAGCAACTCTACTGAAGTCTCTAATAAATCTCCTGTAGAAACCTGCATGTCCAAGAAAAGATCGAACATCCCGTACGCATACGGGGTAAGATAAAGAAGATATAGCACTTGTCTTTGCAGGATCTACCTCTATACCTCTCCTAGAGACTATGTGACCTAAAACAATGCCATGCTCAACCATAAAATGACATTTCTCAAAATTAAGAACCAGATCAGTCTCGATGCATTTATGCAAAACCCTAGATAAATTATCTAAGCATGAATCAAAGGATGTACCAAAAACAGAGAAATCATCCATGAATACTTCCATGCAGTGTTCTAATAACTCACCAAAAATGCTTACCATACACCGCTGGAAGGTCCCTGGAGCGTTGCAAAGTCCGAATGGCATCCGTCTGTAGGCAAATGTACCGAAAGGACAAGTGAAGGTGGTCTTCTCTTGATCTTCCGGATCTATGCAAATCTGAAAATATCCTGTGTATCCATCTAAAAAGCAATAGTGTGACTTCCCCGCCAGTCTTTCCAACATCTGATCAATAAAGGGCAAGGGAAAGTGATCCTTCCTCGTAGCTTGGTTCAGCTTCCGATAATCCACACAAACTCTCCATGCATTCTTCACTCTTGTGGGCACCAACTCGTTGTCTTCATTTGCCACCACTGTAACTCCTGATTTCTTGGGAACCACATGAATAGGACTCACCCATCTGCTATCAGAAATAGGGTAAATGATGCCTGCCTGTAAAAGTCTAGTCACCTCTTTCTTTACTACATCAAGAATCAAAGGGTTGAGTCTTCTCTGTGGTTGTCTCACGGGCTTCACATTTTCTTCTAAGTGTATCCGATGCATGCAGATAGCAGGACTAATCCCAGAAATATCAGCAAGTGTCCACCCTATAGCTTTTCTGTGCTTCCTCAGAACTTCTAATAATTTTTCCTCTTGCTCTGGCTCTAAATTCTGGGCAATGATGACAGGTAGCTGCTGATCTTCTCCCAAATAAGCATACTTCAAGTGTTCTGGCAAAGGCTTCAATTCACTCTGGTCCTCTTCAGTAGAAATAAGTGGTCCCTGGGGCTTAGTGCAATCCCCTACACTCTGAATATCAGTAAAAATAGGTGATCCTTGGGGCTCTGTGCAATCCCCTACACCTAGTAAAATGTCACCAGCTGGAAGTGTGTCTGAAATGTCTTCTGTAAAATCCTCAGTGTCAGCAGTCAGTACTCTCTCAGCCTCCTCTGAATCTGAATCTGTAGCTCCTCCAGAAAAATCCTCCAAAAATCCCTCAGTCTCCAACTCAGTCCGCGCCAGCTCCTCTAGAATGTCCATGCTCATGATAGAGTGGTCCTCTCGTGGGTGCTTCATGGTATCAAAAAGGCTGAACTGTACCACCGTATCTCCTATCTCCATAGAAAGTGTCCCGGCATATACATCAATCTTCGTTCTGGCCGTCTTCAGAAAAGGCCTGCCTAAAATAAGTGGAGAACGGTGTGCCAAGTAATCTCCCTCCATATCCAAAATATAAAAATCAGCAGGAAATATAAGCTCCTTTACCTTCACCAAGACATCTTCAATCATACCTGCTGGGTGTGTCTGGCTCCTATCTGCTAGCTGTATCACCACCCCAGTGGGCTGTAAAGGGCCTATGCCAAGCATCTGAAAAACTGACTTGGGCATCACATTTATTGAAGCTCCTAGATCTAACATGGCGTCGTGGAAAATGGTGCTCCCTATCTCACAAGAAACGGTGAATACCCCTGGGTCTTCGCACTTCTGAGGGATAGTGTGGATAAGTGCTGAGATGTTCTTCCCAAAGCTGACCAATTCATTTCCCTTGAGTCTCTTTTTATGTACACAAAGATCCTTCAAAAACTTAGCATATTTGGGAATCTGCTTGATCATTGTCAACAAAGGTACATTGATCTCCACCTTGCTAAACAATTCCACTAACTCATTGAATTCCTTGGCTTTCTCTTCCTCTACTTGCTTCTTGGCATTTGTTCTCTGCTGTGGAAAGGGTAAAGGAACCCTAAATTCATCAGTTTTGGCCGGAAATTGAGCTGCTGTAGTCTGCTGTGCTGTCCCCTGCGTAGCAGCTGCTGTCCCATACGTCTCGGCATCGATTTCTTCTCCGTTTGCCACCAAATTTGGAGGGTTGCTTGAGGATTGAGTTGGGAACGGGCTAGGGTCGGAATCAGCTGAATTTGATCTCATTTCAGTGTGGTTTTGGGCCGGAATTGGAGCTGCTGTCCGGCTGCCTGAAAATTCTGCTCTTGGGCTCTTCGGTGATGTTGTAACCTTCCCACTTCTCAAAGTTATAGCACTCACATTCCCTTTGGGATTAGGAACGGTTTGGGAAGGGAGTTGGCTTGATCCTTGAGCTTGATTTTGGTTAATTCCACTAGCCAATTGCCCTAATTGCCTCTCGACATTTTGTTGCCAACCTTGTTGTTGTTGTTGTGTTTGCATAACTTGTTGTAGCATCTCCATCATTTGCTGTTGCTGAGCATCTGCTCCACTTGAGCTCCCATAACCTCCTTGGTTTACATAGCTCCTTGTCTGACCTTGAAAGGATGAAGAAGAAGGCTGAAATTTTGATTGCTGAGTTGGTTGAAAGCTTGACTGTTGGGGCTGATATGCAAACTGATTTGCAAACTGATTTGCCTGATTGAATTGCTGACTAAATGGTTGATTTGCATGGAAACTTTGCTGGGCGTTGTGACCTTGAAAATACTGATTTGGAGCTTGAAAATTAGATGGCGAGGGCTGAAAATTCTGGCCTTGAAATCCTTGACCATAGGGCTGAAATTGTTGATTCATGGGCTGTGATGGTTGGAAATTCGATTGGTTTTGAGCTGGAAAAGCTGGGAATGATTGCCATCCTTGCTGCCCTTGATAAGATTGCTGGAATTGAGGATCAAATGGCTGAAATTGTTGCTGAAAATGTTGAGAAGTAGGCTGAAATGAAGGCTGAAAACTTGAGTTTGACGGCTGAAATTGTTGCTGCGTTTCTGAACTGGTTGGGTCTGCTGTAAGTTTGGTTGGGGCTGCTGTGATGACTGAGTTTGAGGCTCTTGTTGGCAGAACGCATTCCCATACCTCAGTTAGGATGATTCCTCCATCCAGGGTTATAAGTAGAGGAATAAGGATTGTTTCTTGCTTGGAATTGTCCTCTCATTAAAGCCGCTACTGTCTCGTCCTGTTGGAGATTGGGGCATGAGTCTGAAGTGTGCTCTTGACTAGAACAAATGCCACACACACTTGTAATTTGAGCAGAGGGGGGAGGTACTGAAGAAGTAGAACTAAGTCTGTCCACTTTCAATTCCATTTGCTTGAAAGCTGAGGTGAGCTCCATCAATGCATTCTTAACCTCCTTGTTATCAGTAGGAACTACCTGAACTTCTCCCACTCCTCTGGTGGTCAAGGCTCTGCCTCCAAATTGTTGGGAATTCTCAGCCATATTAGAAATTAACTCCCTAGCTTGCATTGGTGACTTGTTCACTAAGGCCCCACCAGATGCAGCATCAATCAGGACTCTCTCCATCTGCCAGCAGTCCCTCATAAAAATATTGAATCAATAATTGCTCACTGATTCCATGCTGGGGGCAACTTGAACACATCTTATTAAATCTCTCCCAGTAATCATGCAGTGTTTCTCCCACCACCTGCTGAATCCCACAGATATTTTTTCTGATTATAGCTGTGCGGGAAGCTGGGAAATACTTCTCCAAAATGCCTTCTTCATGGCTATCCAACTGGACACATGTCCTGTAGGCAAATAGTAGAACCAGTCTTTGGCTGCTCCTGTCAATGTAAAGGGGAAAAGCTCTCAGCTTGATGTCTTCTTCAGAAATGCCCTGAGGCTTCATAGTGGAGCATACCACATGAAATTCATGCAAGTGTCTATTTGGATCCTCCCCAGATAAACCCTGAAATTTTGGCAACAAATTAATAAGCCCAGATCTTAACTCAAAACTTTCTCCCAGCTCAGGATATGCTATGCTGGAGTACTGAAATGCAGCGTCAGGTGCTGCAGCTCCTTCATGGTTCTCTGGTGGTCTGCCATATCAATGCCTGAGTGAGTGCTGATAGTCTGAAGTGGAGGGATATCTGCAGTCTCAGAAAGAATAGCCTGGCTCCTCCTGACTCTGAAAGTCCTCTCAATCTCAGGATCGAAATCTTCCAATTCAGCACCTAGAGACCTGGTCATAAAAACAAAAAAATCGCAGTAAAAGTAGATAAAAGATAAATCAAATAAAATCAAATCCAAAGATATGACAATAAGCACAGAAACAAATCAAGAATGATATGCAATAAGTGTACAAGCTAAAATCAAACAAGTCAACTAACAGTTCCCCGGCAACGGCGCCAAAAATTTGACGAGCCCAAACTATGTGTCACGAATGTGGGCTTCAAATTTAGAATTTATAATGAATTGGAAACCCTTTTACAATCAAAAATATGGAAATGTAATATAGGGGCCACAGGTCGTATTTTTCTCGGGGATAGTTGTCTAGTTTGATTCAAACTTGTGATTATGTGTCGTTTTTGGGATTTCACTTACGTAATTGGATTTTAATTTTGGGATACAATCGAAATTGAAATTGCAATTGAAAATGAAAATGAAAGGAAAATAAAG